>OX438783.1:16177365-16489645 GCA_949316455.1 Acleris holmiana
AAAGAACCGTTTTCCAATTGAAACACAAGGACGGTAAGTGCCTCACTGTACTTCTAGGAGTAAAAAAACCCTATGAAAACTCCGTCCGTGTCCATGTTTTATTTAAAAATGATCTGTACTGCCTGTAAAATCAAATTGACCATGAAAAAAATCCCATACACCCAATTTAATAAAAAGATGGCGGCGCTAGGGGCGGCGCGCGGTGCGGCGGCGGGCGGCGAGTCTGCGACAATTCTCAATATTCTCGAAGTTTAATAGTAGTCGCATGTATGGATAAATAAACCACAACCCATACAAAACCGCACTTCCAGCTAAAATTACTAAACTCGTTTAAAACTGTTTTAAATCTACAAGATAATATGCTATTTAAAGTTGAATTGTATACCTTCATTTTTAGTTAATTGGGCTTTTTATTCCATACAAGAATATTTAAATGATAAAGAGTAAAATAACAAAAAAAAAACAGTCTGTAAGGATGCGTGCTGCATGCTAATTGTAGCTATTTGATGCCTAACGGTAATACGTAGTGATCCAAATTAAGCCATTACATCTATGTTTACACCTATGTTTTACAAATAAAGTAATTTTTATTTGTATTTGTAAATCAATACTGTCTTGTAGTTTGTTTTTGGTTGTCAAAAGGAGATTCTCTCTCAATTCGTCGATATATTTTTACAAATACTTCTAATTATGCATTTGTATTATTTCCTCGCATTTATTGAGAAAAGCATTATATATGGCTCGGCGGCAATGGGATTGCCTGACTCGTATGTAAACTAGGCTGGGATTCTATTTATTTATTTATTTATTTATTTATTTAGGATTGTCAACAGTGTATACATTGTTTAGTGGAAAATAATACAAGATGTGCTAGGTTTAAATCTAAATGCTACACTAATTACAGACAACCACAGCTTGCAATAGGATGCTTTAGAGAAAACACAAAAATAAAAATTAAAAATTAAAAAATTAGGTACTTAGCAATTAAAAATACTAAGCGCCAGGAGTTAACAAAATTAAATAGTTACGTGTTTATGAATTTTATGTAAAAATATTAAATTACTAAACTTAAGTACAGAAATAGACCAGCGAAACTTTAAATTTTGTCAGAGGATCGCCAAAAATAACAATTTTTTCCTTCTTACTAAACTTTTGTTTTTCAAGGTGTTGTATTGAGCTATTATCCTATTCAGGGGTGAGAATTTGCCTACATTGGTTTTAGACGACTTTGAAGAGAACAAGGAGAAATTGCATGGTCTAGGTATTCTGCCTGAGGGCGCACGAATTCGAATAGATGAGACTTCTACACGGTAATAACGATATCGTATTTGACGTGTTTCCGTATTGTCAACGTTTTCATAACTTTTATGTCATTTACAATAATGGCGACTGTGACATAAATGATTCTTAAACACGTCAGACACGATATCGTTATAACGCAGGAGAATGAAGGCCCAGGCCTCGTTATTGCTCGGCCTGCTAACCACCTCGTCAAGCAATTCCTTACTTTCCGCGCCAAGGCAATAATCTACGATTATTTTCTCGAATATGATATTTTGACCCGCAAATCCCTTATTCCATAATTTGTATCGAAATAACCTGTTTCAAGAACGCAAGTACAAAAATAATAATTCCTTCTCACCCAGATTAAAAGTTATCTAAAATAAAATATTATAAGTGAAAATCAGATTCTGTTTGACATGAAATGGTGTTTGGTGGAAAGCGCATCACTTCTAAAATGACTGAACAGTGGTGCTAGACAAGTTGCATTCGACAATCGTTAGCGATTATGTTTCGATTGATAAATGTATGGAATTGACGTAAGCCACCGAGATAGTAACGTGACACTTACGTCAATTCCATATATTTCTCAATCGAAACATAATCGCTAACGATTGTCGAATGCAACTTGTCTAGCACCACAGATTAGGTATTTTTTTATGTTTATATTATTTATTGCAAAGGTAACAGCAGACATATCACAACTAAATTAACAAATGTACTAAAGCATACGCCAAAACCGATCCATCTAAAGCTATTATGTACATTAATTTTGCTCAAAGAGTGAACTTTATTCCATTTCTCATCAATTACAAGAAAATACTAAAATTAAAAAGTAACAAAATACAAAAATGAATTTTTCCTAAAGCACCGGATAAGATGTCAGCAAGAGTTTAAGACACAAACGAGGTCTCGATGTCTAGTAAAATAATCTACAGTGACTTTTATTTCCGTTAAGTGGTTATTTCTGGTCACAAAAACCAATTTTGCAGTTCCAGTCAAGCTTAGATCCACTTAACCCTTTCAGACAGAATGCGACGGAAATTCCCCGCGTGCAAACGCAGATAAACGGGTAATCCTCCGACATCTGGCGGGGTAAGGCCACGCTTTACTATGGACTGACAAGTAGAAGCGGATTGTAGAAAACAAAAGGCTTACCCCCTTACTTATGAACGTGAAATAAGCTTCGAATAGTTTATGCCATGCTTTGTCACTTTCTGTCAGATGCAAATGTCACAATTACAGATAAGGACAAAGCATGGCATAAACTATTTCAAGCTTTTTCCACGTTCATAAGTAAGGGGTTAAAGTATTATGATTTCTATAGTATTAAGACATTACAAATGCAACTATCTCAATGGTCTATCCTTAAGTTTTTACTTCTGCTTACTGTTCTCAAAATAACCCTAGGTACAATAATGTCCTAGATACAATTATGTGTACAGTGTAATAAAGTATAGCTATACTTAGATAAGGGCCAAATTACCTACTTACTTCCTTGCCCAAGAGTATATTCGAGACTCTGAACATGGGCTTTTTGCTCTGTATTGTTTGTGGCGATACTGTCATACCTACTGACCACGTAAGGTAAGCCCACGGTTTACTATGGACTGACAGGTAGAAGCGGATTGTAGAAAACGAAAGGCTTAAAGTATTATGATTTCTATAGTATTAAGTCTTATAGAAAATTATGGTGCAATCACTTAGTTTTTATTTAAGTGTAAAATTTAAGTACTTTGAATTGAAAAAGTAAGTGATGATATAAAGTAATACCCTTATTTCAATCAATATAATTAATATAATGATTAAAACGCGGATTAGACTAGGAAAAATGAAAATGAAATGAAAACATATTTAATTGGCAGATAACAAACATTTTACAAAATAATAGAAGGCGTTGACTTCTGTTTTAACCTTCGGGGAGGGAAGATGGCCGATTGAAATATGACCGGATTTGCTTTTGATTTATTCTGTTTACTGGTTTACTCTACTCACTTGACATTGGTGAAATCATAACGGAATATTATTGCGGTGAACCACCATTAATAAAAAAGAAAACGAAAAATACTTCTGTTTTATTGCTTAACAATAGATCAAGAAGCCCATTATTACCGTAATTTCTAGCCTTAAAATTACAGGAAATTATGTTGGCATACTTATAACGAGAAATACACTCGAAAAACTCGAGATTATCACGCAAACGTTTTGCTACTGATAATCGAACCTCAAACCGTTATCTTAATAAAATATTATTTCTAATTAAGTTGTGTTCATATTCATCTAGTCTTAAAGCTGCAAAGGTTACTCTGCACCCTTTCAGACACGGTCATAACTAATGGGCGGACGACAGATGCAAATTACGTCATAATTGTGTCAAATGATAAACCTAATATGGACTACAAAAATCAGCATATTATTATATTTTATATATAAATATTACTCAAAATTTAATAAAAGTCTTATCCATCTTATGCTTTTGTTACCGTCTTGCATCCATCGTCCGCCCTTTAGTCATGACCCTTATAGACAGAATGCGCAGAATTGTCCACGAACCCACGCTAATGGGTAATACTCCAACATCTGGCGGGTAAGGCTACATTCATTAACCCCCGTCGCAAAAAGAAGGGTGTTGTGATTTTAGCGTGTGTTTTTGTGTAACTGTGTGTCTGGGTGTATGTGTGTTTTTTGTGGCACTAATTCGGACGCGGTTCTAAAGTTTTCATCTGCTTCATAGTTACTATATTTAAAAGTACAGTGTTATAAAAATATAGACTACACTTACACTCGTTTAAGTAACTATACTTCAGAATGAAATGAATTATTTGACGACACACTAGCCTAGTTGGAATTGACCCTGCCTTCGAAGCTAGGGGTCCTGGGTTAAATCCCGGTACCCGTAGTACAATCTCAGAGCTTAGTTGGGACTAGGTCAATTTTTGTGACATCGTCCTGTGATTTATTTATTTAATTCACAAATAATATTATTTAAAAAAAAACGACAATGCCAATCTAATTCGGTGTAGGCTAAAGAAAATAACTGATTTCTTGTACAAATTAAAAAAGTTTTTAAGTAAATGCCTTGTTCTGATATTACCTATGACAATTGTTTTGTGTTATTTAGCTATTTAATCCTTACTATTGTGCAGTGTTTATTTGTTCTAGTGAAAGACGAAGTGCTTAATTGTTTATAAGTAAATATGAAACCGATCGAATAAAGTTTGTTTTACTTTTATTGGTATGTGGCAACAAAATACTTAGTCACCTTACTCTATAACCCACTTTACTAGTTTGCTTTAAATTGTGTGTCACTTTTGCATTGTCGAATTACAAAGTCACAAGTGTCTAAATGAGAATAAGTGCTTTTGTACGTTTATAAAACTAGATGTCAAAACAGGAGAAGGTTTTCAGTTGATCTGTTTATTTATGTGAGCGAGTTCTTAGGGTAAGAATAACTGTACCTGAAACTCAATAGCGTTCCTCTTGAACCATAAGGTCAAGCGTTTTTCACACTGGAAACAATTGAGATCACCGTTACGCGTATGGAAAACCACTGCCTTAGCGTATTGAGTAAATCAGTTCTGCGATGCCCTGACGCTCATATTATCACGTAAGTTTGGGGTAGCAGGATAATTTATCTGTGGCATTTGGACGTTTAATGTGTCACGGACGTAGGTATAATAAATACAAGTAGTTATAGGTTTGGCATCGAGCGACCAGGGCTATGTTGCCGTAATACTTTAATGCTTTACAACGCTATATTAACGTCTGGTATTGTAGAATTACGTAATTTCTATGTTTTTTCTCTTTATTTACCTATTTGTACCTTTTGTGTCTTATATTTTTGTTACAATTTTGTTTACGTATCTTGTTGGGCATTTGGGTTTACCTGTAAGTTCACAAGAATAGACTATAATAAATAAATAAATAAATAAATAAATAAATACCAAAGAAGGGGGCTAACTGCCATATAGTGGTCAAAGCATACTATACTCTATTGGTAACCACATTAAATTTAAAATGCTTTACTATTACTGGGTTCAAATCCTGGTAAGGGCAAATATCTGTGTGGTGAGCACGAGTATTTGTTCCTGAGTCTTGGATGTTTTCTATGTATTTAAGTATATATTTCTCTATGTAAGTAAATTTATCGTTGTCTAGTACCCATAGTACAAGCCTAGAGCTTAGTTTGGGACTAGGTCAATTTGTGTGACATTGTCCTGTGATTTATTCATTTATATTATTTATGCAGTTAGCCGCTTTCTTTGGTAGTACGGCAGTATGAGAAAGATATAATGACGTCAAATACATTAATTATAGTACACAATTTTACCGGCTTATATTTGGCATACTTATTGCCTACAGTTTGAAGTGTGCCTATAATCCGACTATGAAAAAAAAATCCGGTCGCCGATGGAGACAAAACATGGAAATCTTTTATTTTTCCTCTAACAGGAAGGCGTGTCAGGCCCTTGGTCACGGACGTGGGAACCGTAACTGTAAAGTTTGAATGAGTTTCAGTAACACACCACCGTATTCATATAAAGCGTGAGTCAAGGTACAGTCGGCTTTAAGCACACTACTGCTGCTGTTATGTCGTTGAAAGATTAGTGCACCTTTTAGTAAAGTGTGCAGCTTATTCTCTGCCTTTTCGCAGACAAATATCCAAATGCATTGTTTCGCAACCTATTCATTTGCCGACCCGTTGTTTTTTCTGTAACTACGAATAATTCAGGATTTTATAAAAAGTAACTTTACCTAATACACGATGGGTTCTACACGATGTTCCTGAAATAAATCCAGAATTATTGTCAGTTTCAGAAAAAACGCAGGTTGTAAAATAGTCATAGTCATTTATTTTATTGCCTTATGTTGTAGTTACAAAGATCTTAAATACTATTACATGGATCAACATAAACCCTGTAAGGGCACTGCAATTACTCTGCCTAACCAAATTGTCAAATTAACTTACAATATTTACAATACTAGCTTTCTTATATTGTCTAGTTACAAATAGTTATTTAGGTACATAGAGAGTTACAAATACAATTTTATTATTATTCTTATTCAATGTCAAAGTACTCTTGTAAATTATAAAAACATTTGGAAATTAGAGAATTATTTAGCTTAATATTAAATACCGAGTCTTTCACAACCTGTTTAATTGTTAGAGGTAACTTATTATATATTTTCACAGCCATATGCTGTGTTCCGTCTCTAACTATTTTAAGCTTAGTAAAAGAACTAATTAATTTATTGCGTTTTCTAAGGTTGGTCCGATTACTGCTACTGTTAATATCTCTATCCTTTGCAAATTGACCTTTATTTGTTCTCACTAGTCTACAGATTTCATAGATGTATATTGATGTCAATGTCAATATCTTTAAGGAAGTAAAATGTTGTCTACATGTCTCCGTTGACGAAATATTCACTAAAACCCTAATACATTTCTTCTGGAGAGTGAACAACCTCCCAGCGTGCACGCTATTGCGCCACACGAAATGAATCATTTGTGACACGTTGGTTATGAAATGATACTAATAGGATCCTTGTGCAACTACTTATAAGGCCAACCGTACCTCCCGACTGTTCCCATAGGATAGTTTTAAACTTTAACTCACATGTGTTTGACGAAGGTGCTAGAACGATTTGTTGTTTCTGATGAAAAACCCAGAATAACAGTCCGCAGGCCGATCGTAGCCTTTGAGTTCATCGTTATAGAAATACGTACATTATCTTTCGCATTTTTACAGGTACCGCCTCGGTCTGTTACCGTTAGTCTGTGACAACTATAAAGCACGTTTCATACAGAATGGCTAAAAAGGAGTGAGAGGGATGTTCTTTTCTTTGCAATGTGACATTTAAATAGGATTGTGAACGAGTTTTATATGATGCTAGATTGAGTTCTATCATTGTCATAAGCAATATTTATTTCAAAAATTACTGACTGTTGAGTATTTTACGGTGTTTCTTCTCAGCAGAGGTCTCCTCTTGGGAAGCGCTTGTAAAAAATTTACGTGTAAAAGTGCCCGTGCGGCCTTCTTACTGAATAAGCAATTTTAATCTTATTTATCTTTTTTTTAGTCATAACCTGACCTGAACCCTGAATAATCGTTGCTCGGGGCTATTTCGACCGAGGGTTTACCCGTCGTTTAAAGATTTTACGGGAATATAAACGTTTTAAAACTATTTATGCTATATTTAGGTACTTTATCTACACTAATATTATAAAGAGGAAAGATTTGTACCTATTTTTGTATGTTTGTATGGTTGTAATGAATAGGCTCAAATAGTACTGGTCCGATTTAAAAAATTCTTTCACCAATAGAATGCTACATTCTTCCAATTTGATATAGGCTACATTTCATTTTGAAAAATATTAGGGATCCTTGGTTAATATTGAACAATGTAACCGAAGGTGTAGAAAAATGAGTCTTAAAATGTCTTTCGTCGAATGCGCTGCCGAAACTATTAGCGATAGAACAAAATAATGTACAACAATATTGAAGAACATCATAATGTCTACAAAAAACTCCGCGGTAGCATATGTCCAACTATTGTAGTTATGTCACTACAACAACTTTTTTCATTTTAAACATTAATGAAAATGCTAACCAAATTCAAACCATGCTATTTATGTGTTTATATTAATCCTTATTCATATAAATTATTTTATGGTCAAGACCATTTAACTACCTATAAAATAGTTTTTAAATTATTTAAATTGGACTTTCCATTCAAAAGATATTACGAATTAAAAAATTCAAACAGTAAACAAAACCGCCATAGCGCCGTGGCCGTTGTTTTCGATGCAGTCTGAAAAGCGCGCCGGGCATCGCGGCGGGCGGGGTGGAGGGGGCACTGAAATACAGGAGTGGGGCGTGCACGTCTAAAAAAATTGCAGCGGGCGAAGCCGCTGGCGGGTCGCTAGTGTACTATAAAAGGGCGCAAAATAGTTTAATAAAGTTGTACTCAAAAAAAAACGTATTTACCCCTAAGTCGGAAGGTGCTTCCTTTACCTTACCTTATTATTATTTCGCCCTCTTCGTTTTCGCGCTATTTAATTGACACTTGCGACGCTAAAACGAATCTAACGAGAAATTGTTGGCCTAAATCAGAACAATAGTTCAGCCTCTGTAAAGAAACAAAAAACAATACATACAAATAGGTCTAAAGCATTACCCTCCCTTTTCTGCAATAGGGTAAAATCGCTACGCGTGTCCATAACCACTGCCTTACCACGGCACCTTTCATTTAGTTTGATAATGAACTTACTGTGACGCTCTGACGTACATTACCTTTTATGTTGGCTTAATTGGTAATGCGCTGCATTCACTCGAGTTAATGGAAAGATATTTAATTTATAATCTCATTAACGGTCACGATATTTTGCAGTTCTCATGCATTACTCGTATTATCAAACTCATCAGCTGCTGTAAATTTTAGTACCTTGTCGCTGGACGCTGTTATTGATATACTCAATACAGACTACTCTAACTTTATATTAATACGGTTACAGTAATTAAAATAACTTTATTGAAACAATTCTATCGGAAAGAAATAGAACGAGTCGGGTTTTTAAAATAAATAGCAAAAATACGAGTATATTATAATGTGTTTTTTATTAATTATTACCCTAGTTTTTACCGACTTCAAAACAGGAGGAGGTTTTCAATTGATCTGTTTATTTTTGTGTACGAGTTCTTAGGATTTTTTTACATTAATTATAGGGCCTTTCTCGTTCTTTGAAACTATTTAATGAACGTCTACGATGTTCTCCTTTAAACGCAGCTTAAAAAGAGTAAACGCTACAACTTGGCTGTGCCCCTGGCATAGCTGATGTTTATGGGCGACGGTCACTGCTTTTTTTTATGTTAAGGAGAAGGCACACGAGCACTCAGGCCACCTCATGGTAAGTGGAATCTGAGACCCATAGACATTTGAATTCTCAAGACTATAATCCCAAGACCTCAAATGCGTTACCAACCCTGAGGACTAAGATGGAATGCCTCTACGCTAGTAATTTCATCGGTTGTCTTATCCCCACACCGGAACACAACAATGCGAACACTGTTGCTTGGCTTCATTTGCCTTTTATGATTAAAAAGTTACTTTTTACGGCCAAGTGCGAGTCGGACTCGAGCAGAAAGGGTTCCGTACCATTAGCTATACAACCACAGTGTCTGTATTAAGACCGAGAACAAAACGTCAGAAAAATCAAGTTTGTCCATTAATTATTTATTTTATTTTAATATCATTTTTTATTCTTAAACTTAACACAACTAAATATTCTGTGAATATTTCAAGAATCTACCTGTTGCCTTTAATAACTAATAGCGAGTAAAAAAACGGCAAGAAAATCACATTTGTTCCGGAGCCCCCTTAAATAATAATAATAATAATATAATATTTATTTTATTATATTTTTAGTTATTGTTGATATAGCCGCCACAGAAATAAGTCATCTTGGTCATACACAGATTTCGGTTACCGTCTTTCCTGTGGACACACCGAAAGTTAACGTTTGTAAGGCCTAATTGTCTGGCTAAATCCATACCGGCAAAAACGGCTTCAGGACTGCTTTAGACCTATCATATGAAAACATAACTTATATGCACACAAGCTCTAAACTATTGACCACAGGAGAGACAACTTTTGTTTTTAAGAGTGTGTATGACCCATCTATGAACATTTCAACTGTCTAGCTATCACGGTTCATTAGATACAGCCTGGTGACAGACAGACAGCGGAGTCTTAGTCATAGGGTCCTGTTTTATTACAACAAAAAAAAACTCAGTTGTAGTCCTATTTAAATGACTTCAAGATATAATCATGGGATCCAAGGAAAGTCAACAAAACTCCTTTTTAATTAAGAATAAGAATAAGAATGATTTATTTGGACACACATTTACATAAAATGACATATGGCAGTTCGTATTAAACAGTGAAAATTTCTAATATAAAAACAGTAATAACAATAACTTACAACTAACTGTTTACAATGGTGTCCAAAATGGTCTCTACTAAGCTTGTGTCACAAGATATGGTGATTTATTTATTTATTTATTTATTTATTTATATAAACAATGCCTTGAGGACTTACAGCGTCAGCCAAAGCGCCCAACAAGATAGAAACTTAAAAGCTAGGTACAAATGTAACACGAGAACTCTACATAACATAACAAAACAATGAGGAAAATTAAAGCTAGACATAACCCTAGAGTTTATTTAAATTTAAGAAGCGACTTAAGGCCACTATAAGGACAGGCCACTTGTCCGCAAACACGTCGGCCTCCCGCATCCGCGCAAGGAACTCGTTAAGTAGCGCGATGGCTCTGGTGGTGGGAGCGTTGCAGGCGTGCCGGGTGCGCATCCTATCTGGCAAAGCAAACAAGTTGCGTGCGCGCCGTGCGCAGCGGTCCGCGGCGCTTAAATAACGATCCGGCACAAACAAACAAAACTTTTCCAAGACGGAAGGATTATCCACCTTATGGCGCAATAATAAGCAGTAGTGGACAAGCGTTATAAACTTCCGCCTTAAGTTAAGGGATTCTAACCCAACCATTCCACTAACAAATAAAGATGGGTAGAGGAAGGGGTAACAATGATAACGCCTTTTATATAGGTATCTTGCAAATTTGCGTTGGACACGCTCTATCATTAGGCTATATTTCTCCTCCCGTGGATCCCAAGCTACTGCATTGTACTCGAGCTTACTCCGAACGTAGGTATTGTATAACAATATGGCAACCTTATCGTCACGGAACTGGGACGCTGTCCTAATTATAAGGCCCAGTACCCTACTAGCGCTTTTGCAAATATTACGCATGTGATCACGCATATCTAATCTAGTGTCCAACGTAAGATCTAAATCCTGAATTGTGTTAACCCGTTCAAGCTGTGTGTCGGAGAGGTGGTAGCGCCCATTGACTGGATTATTGGAACGGGTAAACGTAATGGCCCTGCATTTAAGTTTGTTCAGCTGCAATTTGTTCGTAGCACTCCACTGCACAACTGAGTCGATCGCATGTTGAAGCACCTCGCAATCAGAGCTTTTGTTTATAGGCTGCATAATTTTTAAATCATCAGCAAACATCAAGGGAAGGGGTCCGTCGATACAATGCATTAAATCGTTGATCATTATTAAAAGTTGCGTCGGGCCCAGGTTACTCCCCTGACTCACGCCGGAACGGGTGAAATATTCCTTTGACCTAAAAACAGACACTTGCACGTACTGCTTACGGTCTCTAAGATAATCTGCAAAGAAAGCCAGCAGTTTTGCAGTAAAACCAAAGGCCGAGAGCTTCATAAGCAGCACGTCATTGTCTACCAGGTCAAACGCCTTTTCAAAATCAAAGTATACAGCATCTACTTGGCGATACGTATCCATGTGCTTCAAAACATAGTCAAAAAAACAAACATAATTCGTAGTGGTTGAACGCGCACAGCGAAACCCATGTTGGGCATCATCCAACCTATTATTAATTTGTTTAATGAGACAACCATTTATTACACTCTCGAAGATTTTACCAAACGCGGAGAGAATAGCTATTGGTCTATGTGAAAATATATCATTCGAGTTTTTAACTTTAGGTATGGGTGTGACCCTCGAAACCTTCCAATTTGTCGGAAAAATTCCCATTTTCAAGCACAAGTTAAAAATGTATAGCAGAGGTTGTTCTAGTGCCGATATACAATCTTTTATCATAAAAGCGGGAATACCGTCTGGGCCAGCTGAGAATGAAGCTTTTAGTCGCCTAATGGCCGACCGTAACTCCGCGGCAGTCACATGGGTGATTTCAATTGTTTTTGACCCAGTGTGATTATTGGTAAGGCGAGCAGCTTCCTCCGGGTCGAGTCTCGGGACTCTGGCATGAAATACTGAAGCAAAAAATTCAGCAAAAGCATCGACAGCCTCCTGACCCGCAACAACTTTGTCGCGGTAGATGTACTCCGTTTGTTGATTTAAGTGTTGCCTTTTGCTCTTAACGAATTTCCAAAATGTACCAGGATCTTTACAAATGCCTCTTTCAAGAGTGGCCAGATAGCGGCTATAATCTCGGTCCACCAGGCCTTTAACAACTGTCCTGTAGTATTTATATATATATATATAATAGTGATAATGTGACGCTGATTTTCAGTAGGGCCAGACGAGACGAGATTAGTGTGTGTGTGTGTGTGTGCGTGCGCGCGCGTGTGTGTATGTGTGTGTGTGTGTGTGTGTGTGTGTGTTTGTGTGTGCGTGTGTGAATTACGACTTTATTTATTACATACATACATACTATCACGCCTTCATTCCCAGAGTGGGGTAGGCAGAGCTACGGAATTACCAACAACTACAAAAAGAGTTGGTGGTAATTCTGTAACCACATTTTGCACAAACAGGCTAAGATTTTTTACCAGTATATTAGTGACAGGTTGCAAGCCCATCGCCTAACAGTACTAGAAGGCCTCATTCCCTTAGTCGCCTCTTACGACATCCACGGGAAGACATGGAGTGGCACTATTCTAACCCGGCAACCACGCGGGAAAACTTACTTTACTTATTATTTATTGTTTTTTAATTATTTATTAGGCAGTCGCATAATCACGTGTGTACGAGCTACTTCACCCCTTTGTCACGTAGAACCTATTAAAAAGATAAATTGGTGGCTCTATCTGGATGCGAGCCAAATTGCCAAACAAGGCGCAAATACCTATGTGAGTCTTGATACCAACATCATTCTGAACCCTTCACGCGTACAAACTGGTCGTGATTTGAGATTCAGATATGCTGGTTTTAGATTAGCCGAGCGAATATACTTATTTGTCTTTGTTTTTTAAATCGTTTTAAGCAAAATGTGATAGTTCGCTGTAACAGTCCAAGAGCAAAAAGGTTTACTATCTACCGAGTAAGACTTTAACTTATAATCGTGAAATATGAAATAAAGACGGAGATTTATTATCAACCAAATCGGATAGCAAGTTGATATCGTCATCCAGTTATAACTGATAAATAATAGGAACATGCATATTTTTTTTTCTTACGCTCTTTGAAAAGTGTTATGAAAGAGAGGAATAAGTTTATACGCGAAATATGCAGTTTTAAAAAGTCATAGTTCAGACCCCCTGCAAGAACACTTTATATAAAATCGACGACAGGAATGACACGTCACAGCCGTTTTTCCATGTTTAAAATATAAGTAATTTAAGAGTTACGTTAAGCGTAAACTAATTTTCTAAAGCATATTATAGTATTAAAGACTATATTAATGATAACAATGCTTGGGACTGATTTGCTTGTAATAAAATGTTTAGTCCTTACGACAAAAGGTTGCGAACGTCGAAAAAAAAAAGACATCCGACAGAGTTTCTTACAGGTTCTTCTCTGATCGGTCGCGATTTGAACCTGCAGTCAATTTAGGCTACGTCGCTACTATGACGTTTCAAAAGAGTTTATTATTTGTAAACCTACTTGAATAAAGATTATTCTGATTCTGGACCTTATAGAGAAATTTGCATTTATGTTTAAGCCAATATCGTTTAATAAAAATATTACGTAAAAAAATGAGGATGCCGAAAATCTAAACATTAAAAGAAGTTTTAATATTTTAACATGTTTTGATTCTATATAAAATCTTAATAAACAGGTCAAAACTTAGTGTATTGCGTTTTATATGTTTTTTTACATTTTCTCCTAGATCGTATCAATGAAACTCAATTCTGATTTTCATGCATGTTTTTTACAACAATGTGCAGTAGCATACATTTTTTTTTATCTAAACACATACCTATTATAAGTACGCAGCGATAAGACCGCCGGTTTTATTGTATTGTATATTATAAGTAGTCTAATATGGGTTAAAAAATCGAAGGCAATTGAACAGCTAGGTGCAAAGCTACGTAAGTTTCGTATTGACTAAATTTTAATTTCAATTGATACTAGAATTGGAGTGGTTGTAGAAGATGTTCCAACTTTATCGTATTTGATATCGTTATAAGAACATTACGTTACGGCCGCCTGATCCACCACCACGACCGCAATAACAAAATTGGATGTTGTAATGCTGGTTACCAACGGGTTCTAAACGCAGTATAGAGAACTTATGATGCGTCTGTAGATATACTATCATTATCAGTATCATTGAACAATGTCACACAAATTGGCCTAGTCCCAAACTAAGCTCTAGGCTTGAACTATGGGTACTAGACAACGATAAACATACTTATAAAAAACACACTTGAATACATTGAAAACATCCAAGATTCAGGAACAAATATTCGTGCTCATCACACAAATATCTGCCCTTACCGGGATTTAAACCCAGGACCGCTGGCTTCGGAGGCAGGGTCATTCCAACTAAGCCAACGTGTCGTCAATGCTTACGAGTATATTTATAAAGAGGTAAAATTTGTGATATTATAGGAGAAAATCGCTGGATCTACAAAATCGATTAATATGAAATTTGGTATGGAGATAGTCGAGTCCCAAGAACATAGGGTACTTTATATCCTGGAAAAATTGACATTTCGTGAGGATAGCGATAAACGACATCAACTCGGAGAAAGTCACGGGAATTAGCTAGTAAATAAATAAACGTCTAAATCAGCGATGAAGAATTGAAGACCGTAGAAAATAGCGAAGCAATAAACTTTTTTTATCTCCACAAATATATCGTCGACGTTCCAAGCGAGGATAATAACTATCGTAAGATTTTATTGTGTTTTTATTGCTTACGTAAAGTATATTAAGATATGATACCGGGTCTCGGAAATATACGGCTAATGCTGAGTTTTACGCCATCCTGATTTATTTATGGCTAGAGATTCGTTTTCCATTGAAACAACAGTTGGGTCATACACACTCTTCAAAACAAAAGTTATCTCTCCTGTGGTCAATAGTTAAGAGCTTGTGTGCATATAAGTTTTTGTATGATAGGTCTAAAGCAGTCCTGACGCTGTTTTTGCGAGAATAGGCGTAGCTAGAAAATTATGCCTTAAAAAAGTTTACTTTCGGTGTGTCCACAGGAAAGACGGTAACCTGTGTATGACCCAGTTATCTCTTTCTGGGGATAACCTATCACAAGTCCAAAAAACGTTTGCCCCTGTTTCGTTTGTCCGAATTTTGATAACTTAGAAAATACATTTTTTTCTGAACCGATTACCAGTTATTAGGAATTGAAAATTTGGATAAACAAAAACAGTAACCAGTTAAAGCATATAAACAAACATACATACATACATAACATCACGCCTTCATTCCCAGAGTGGAGTAGGCAGAGCTACAGAAATACCAACAACTCTAAAAACACTTGTTTATATCTGTAACCACATTTTGCACAAGGCTAAGAAGTTTACTAGTGTACTAGTGGCAGGTTGCAAGCCCATCGCCTAACAGCACTACAAGCCCTTATTCCTAGTCGCCTCTTACGACATCCACGGAAAGACATGGAGTGGCAATATTCTAACCCGGCAACCACTCGGGGATATAACATTATTTATCACTGAATATTAAATAAAGCTTCGAATTGCTCGTGGCAAGTGATAAGATTTTACATTAAGTTCGTCATACATGTAAATACATTGGTAACAAAACAGACACATAAACAAACAATGCCAGGTAGTAAAAAGCTTGCATTTACATGCAAAAAGCAAAGTTTTAACTTGGAACGTAAGCTATACGCATTATTGTTTTACCAAATAGAATAGACCCCAGTTCTTCCAGTCAAGATAATTAGCATCGAAAATAAAATTATTAACAAACACTTTCAAATTTATAATATTAGTAAAGACACGAAATTCAAACGGCAACCGCGACGTAAAAGCATGCTCTTGACCGTGGTCTGCTTTACCTCGAGCCGTATTCTAATGTTATCGATTGCAACCTTGATAAGAACCGCCCTGCCCTAGCCCCCTCGTGATGGGCGGAGGGCAGTGAAGCAGGCCTGCAAGGTCGAGGGCGGCAGTAGGCGCCCAAGGTCATAGGCGGAGCGATTTGTAAACAAAAAGCCCTTGTCTGCGAAATTTAATTCCTGTGGTTGGAACTATCAAGTTTCCAGAGACAAACCATATGACAAGTTGACGACACGTTGGCCTAGTTGGGAGTTACCCTGTCTTCGAAGCTAGGGGTCGTGGGTTCAAATCCCGGTAAGGACAGATATTTGTGTGATGATCACGAGTATTTATTCCTGAGTCTTGGATGTTTTCTATGTATTTAAGTATATATTTCTCTATATAAGTAAGTTTATCGTTGTCTAGTACTAATAGTACAAGCCTAGAGCTTAGTTTGGGACTAGGTAGCTTCGAAGGCAGGGTCACTACCAAAGGGTCGCTAGCCTAGGCTAGCGTGTAGTCAACATTTTTCCTAATGTCCATGTTTCGAAAAACCCTTAAGTTCATTTATTACTTCAATTTTATTTTCAGTGGTATACAATCATTACGAATCATCATGAACTTAGAATGTTTTTAAAGCTACTTGCCAATTTTTTAAGTATTTTTTTTGTGTAATTAGTAATTACACAAAGTTTATTTTCCAATACTAAATTAAAAGGGAACTAGGGTTCACTTAGTGCCGTGTTCACCAACAATTAAACGGACGATTAGCAGTTTAACGGGTGTCAGATGTATTGATTAACAGCTGATTAAGACTTAACCGTCCGATTAATTGTTGGTGAACACGGCCCTTAGTATGGAGAAAGTAACTTTGTGTGATTACACAAAAAGTTCCAATAAAAAAATGACAAGTAGCTTTAAAAAAATCTAAGTTCCTAATTATTCTATCCATGTAAGAATCCACTAAAAAAATATTAAAATAATACATGAACTTAAGGGTTTTTCGAAACAAGGACATAAGGAAAAAATTCAATAATTCCGATTAAATTGATCAATATCTCCGAAAGTACAAAAAATCGCTGAACACACATGGGGGTTAATTTGATAGCTTATGAAATGCCCTATAACCTATTTCCGGCTTGACGTCGGTTTTTGGGACACCCATTTAAGACAGTCAGTGAAATGACTAGCTTTCCAGCATTTCCAGTAGAGGCATTTTGTTTCATTCCTCAGGGTCGGCAAGCATTTGAAATCTTGTGATTGCATATATTTATAGGCCTGTGGTCCCGTTTGTCTTCTTAATGTAATAAAGAGTTACTGGGAACCTACACTGCCCTGTTAACACAAATGGCAGTATCTCAAACAAAACTCTTCAAGAGAATGTGAATGTGAGAATGCGGAATTTTTGGATTATTTAATCCAAAAATTGTTTTACAATCTCATAATATTTTTGAAAGTCCTATCCAACGACATTACACACTATGGAGTAAATGAGAAAAAAAAATGACATCCCCACGTTACGTGTATGGGAGGTGCACTAAAAAAATATTTTACTTTGTTGGCGTGACTAATAGTTAATTCATGCCAAATTACAGCTTTCTAGTATCTTTAGTCTCTGCGCTAGGCTGCAGATAGGCGGACGGACGGACGGACATGGCGAAACTATAAGGGTTCCTAGTTTGACTACGGAACCCTAAAAAAAGCGTACTTATACGTTAAACATAAACGGAGTATACTAGGCTTAAACATTTTGTCACTTGATCTTCAGTAGACTTATACCCTTTTTAACTAGGACTCCAGAAATATAGAATTGCAGCCCCAGCCCCTAGTGATGGCAGGGAACCAGGTCTGGGGCGGAAGAACTATCCTCCTAAGCCAATAAGCAGTATCTCCATTTCAATGATCAAAACAGATTCAATCCTATCTTGATGGTAATAAGGTTGCATTTGCTACAAGAGTTTTATCTGAGATACTGCCTTTTGTGTTAGCAGGGCAGAATGCGCCCAAGGTCATAGGCGGAGCGATTTGTTTTTGCTGGGTAATCAATTACTTTATGTCAGACGTCTTTTATACATTTGAAATTGTTTTGGTATTTGGATATTGATATATTTATTTTCATAATATGATGTTATTTATATTTAATTTAGATATAATTTAGAAATATTAAATTGTATTTGTATAAAGTCTGTATACTTATAGGGTAAACCATACAGTTAATGCCCGTGACCAGGGATTGCCCACCACATTTTTTAGAGACTGCAATCACAGAAAAAAATATTTTCTTACATAGAAACAAATCTTTGTTACTGCTTGTTACACTTATATAGCAAATTTATTTTAGTAATAGCAGTCTCTAAAAAAGTAAAGTGGGCAATCACTGGTCGCGGGCAGAAACTGTATGTATTACCCTAAGTAGTTTATGTATATTAATTGTTTAGTTTGAACTGTACGTATTTATTGTAATTGGTTTTATGTGCAATACAGAGTTTACATACAAATATGTATACTTCTATAATAGTTAACGGATAGTTTAGTCACTAAATCTCGACATAGTAGAAAGTTGATGAGGATAGCGTACGTCTGTCTGTTTGTCCGCCTAGTTCTAGTGACTGTGCGATGGCGCTCAGCGTGCTAACGTGTGGATGCGCTAGTGTTACACATTACTTAAATTAGGTACGTCTAAAGTGTAAAAATTAAAATTAAAATGGTACAGTGCGCGCAATGTAAACTTTTTGATTCAATGAAAAAGGACGAGGTCCTTCAGTGCAAAGGACGGTGTGGCTGTGTATACCATAAATAAAAGTAGGTATAACATTAAAATGGTTTTATTCATGAGCGCGCTATTCGCCAACAAACTAACCCTAGTTTGGCGAAACTTTTTGTATACTTACCACCTAAGTTGTATTTGAAAAAAAATACAAAACTCAATGTTTTTGTAATATTGCTGTCTCATTTACAGTTATGCTAACAAATTTAATACTGTGATACCAAATTGTTGATCGTCTGATGTGATATGTTCTTTTTATTTAGGCGTGAGGCATAAGCGGTAGCGGTAATATAGTTCACTACCGCTACCGCTTATGCCTTGTGCCTCATGGTTTTATGACCAAGATTAAGATAAGATCCGCGATTCAGCGAAACGCTATACTAACTCGTATAGTATGCGATATAATCTGTTATATCGCGCGATATTCTTATATAGCTGTATATACTTATTCCGCATGATAAGGCCATAACGATGGCGTGTTGGGGTCAAAGCTATAATTTGTTTGTCGACGGATTTAAGGTAAGGCGGTGGTCATACTTGAAGCGTTTAAAATCGATTTTATGAATAATAATGATTGTACCCGTTACGATGTCACACTAAAATAATAAATGTGAAAGAATTTGGGAGGTTTTCAAAAAAAAATACATAGTTAAGGGCTTCAAGTAAAATAAAAATTAATTAATTCCTTTGTGTAACAAGAGGTACCCATATTTTTAGTTTGTATGAGTAACTTTCGTTACACAAAGGATGCGATCGTGATTTTTGTTTTCATTAAGCCTTTAACCATGTACGATTTCTTTCAAACGACGCATTTGTGTGAGTCAGTACTGTAAGCCTGGTAGGCGCCTATTCCTAAGCGTAATACTTTACGCACTTTCAACTAAGCTACGTAGAATAAAAGTGTACGTCTTGCAGTGTTAATATATTCTTTCATTTATTTTAACGTTTAAATATACATTAGTTCACATGTGAATGCCAACGCGGTCCGTTGGAGACTCTCGAGCGTCCCCCTGAAAACCACCGGCGGGCATTCCATATTTTGAAATCTTTTTTATTCAAAAGATTTCGAGACATTTTGACAAAACAAAATAGAAAAAAGAAAACAATGAAAGGAGTATATACTGCTACATCCTTCTTTCATTACAATACCTATGTTTGTTAATTCTTAATGCTGGATGAAAGGACCCCGAAAAAGTTGTTAGGAAAATGTGGTTTCAGTCAATTTTCATGAAATTTAGATAATAATATGTTATAGACTTAAGTGCCCTGATCAAAAGTCCCTTCGGGTGCTACCACGGTTTCCGAATCCGTTCCCGAGATACGATCGAATTTATACCTATACTGTAATTCTATGGAACTTGCTAACTATGTAAACAAACAATATATTGAAATTGACATCTAATGTCAATTTTAGTATGGCGGCTTGTTTACATAGTTAGCAAGTTCCATAGAATGACACTTTACAGGCAGATCTATGTATTTTTCCGGCGTTGTGTTGTTTTAAACCTTAACCTCTGTTGTGATGACCACATGTTGTGTTTTGATCAGGGCACTTAAGTCTATAACATATCTAAATTTCATGAAAATTGACTGAAACCACATTTTCCTAACAATTTTTTCGGGGTCCTTTGGAATAGAGATAGCTAAATTGACATCTTTTATCTCGTAAGAAACACAATTTCCGTAACGTCAACTAAATGGAAGGTGTGGCGAATCACTAATCGGACACTAACATTCATAAACATACGTACATGCATAACATCACGCCTCCATCCCCAGAGTGGGATAGGCAGAGCCACAGAAATACCAACAAATTCTAAAATGACTACTTGCACAATCAGGCTAAGAAGTTTACTAGTGTATTAGTGACAGGTTGCAATCCCACCGCCTAACAGTATTACAAGCCCTTATTTCCTTATTCATAAACAAGTTGACTATAAATGATACCCATAGACAGACATAGACACATAGACATAGGCAAACAAGGCTTTAAACATTTAAATGTTCTTAACTTCCTTTTGTAGGGGTTCAAACACTTAAACAATGAAATTAAACCAAATAAGCCACAATCATGGATAAAGTTCTGCTTTAATAGTGACTAGGTAAACCGATTTTTAGGTCATTGCCCGCAGTCCACCTATTTAGTTCACCTCAGTCGATTGCGGAGACTAAACTGGTTAAAATCTATAGGTAGGTTTAGGTTATAATAGTTCTTCAGGGGGCCTCAGAAATAGGAGCTCCGCGATAGCAGAGCTCCGTCGACTCGGTTACGGTGTGCTAAAATGTCCAGGTGAACTAATTAGGTGGACCACGGGCAATGACCGAAATTTTTGCCAGATTTTATATATTTTTTGACGACACGTTGGCCTAGTTGGTAGTGACCCTGGCTTTGAAGCTAGCGGTCCCGGGTTCAGATCCCGATAAGGGCAGATATCTGTGTGATGAGCACGAGTATTTGTTCCTGGTTTGGGACTAAGTCAATATGTGTGACATTGTCCTGTGATTTATTTGTTTATTTGTTTCTGAGTCTTGGACGTTTTCTACGTATTTAAGTATTTTATCTTACTAATATTATAAACGCGAAAGTTTGTAAGTATGGATGGATGTTTGTTACTCTTTCACGTAAAAACTACTAAATTGATTTTGGTGAAATTTGGAATGCAAATAGCTTACACCTTGAATTAACACTTGGGCTACCTTTCACATCGCTATTCCCTCGGGAACTGATTAATATGCGTACGAAATCGCGGGCGGAAGCTAGTTTTCTATAAAAATAAGTTTATCGTTGTCTGACTAGAACTTGAATGGTTTTTATTTTTATCTGTAAGGATGCTATTTATGTATCAATAAATAAAACTCCTCTCTTCCCTAAAGGGATAAGTTCGCCTTTGTACATACCTTTTGTGTTTCTGTTGTGAGTTTACATACATAAATACTTCGACTATTTACTAAATTCCCCGCAATACCGGCGTCAAATTATCTCAGCCCACATTAAAGAGTTCTTAACTTCTTACAAAGACAACCGAAAAGAAAGCAATTGTATCGGAGTATCTTCAACGGCCTTTTGGGATGCTGAAACAACAATTGAGATGTGCCTTGCGAACTCCGCTGCATCATACAACTAGAAAAAGCGCGCGACTTCGTACGCGTCGCATTAGTTTTCGGGTACCCCCCTATGTGTATGTAGACTACACTATTAAGTCTCAATTTGATAGTGTCTCTATATAATGTCACATACCTCGTTTATCGCTATCCCTTGGGAACTGTTCAATTTTCCGGGATATAAAAAATATCCAATGTCTTTCCCCGAAACCTGGGTTATCTCCATACCAAATTTCATCTAAATGGATTCAGTAGTTTCTGAGACTAGTGCGTTAGTATAGATATGGATAGCGAAAATTTGGAGACAAAATACAATGCCACCTTTTCCGTTTTTGTAAAAAAGGTAACAAAACAAATGTCTAAAACAAAAATATCACTACATAGTATAAAACAAAGTCGCTTCCCGCTGTCTGTCCCTATGTATGCTTAAATCTTTAAAACTACGCAACGGATTTTGATGCGGTTTTTTTAATAGATAGAGTGATTGAAGAGGAAGGTTTATATGTATAATACAATAATAATATTTAATAATATTTAATCCGGAGCGAAGCGAGGGCGGGTCGCTAGTTAATAATAAAATAAAAATCTGCTAGTACAATGTGAATTAGTGATTTCTTAAAGGCCGTACTAACATTGTATAAACGGTTTTGATAAACTTGCTTTGTTGCTCTAAAACGAAATTTTTCACTGTGCTTTATTTTAACATAAGTTTCTTTGTCCCGTGTGGTTGCCGGGTTAGAATAGTGCCCCTCCATGTCTTCCCGTGGATGTCGTAAGAGGCGACTAAGGGATAAAGGCTTGTAGTTGTACTGTTAGGCGATGGGCTTGCAACCTGTCACTTATACACTAGTAAACTTCTTGGTCTGATAGCGCAAAATAAGGTTACAGAATTATAAACAAGTATTTTTAGAGTTGTTGATATTTCTGTAACTCTGGCTACCGCACTCTGGGAATGAAAGTGTGATAAGTATGTATGTAAGTTTCTCGGTACTTAATGATGATCCCAAAATTGAGAACAAAACAAATTTGTGTGGCGGCCGCCGACCACTAAGCCCTTGGGGCCAATAAACAAGAAAAGCTCCTCTATAAATAGAGTTTTATTTCCGAATCTTCCTGTACAAGGTTTTCAAGGGAAAGAGCACCTGTTGAAACTTTTTTCATAATTGATGTTTCTTCCCACATTGTGGACTGTTTTTATTAAGCTACGAATAATATTCCTTATTTGTAAATAAAGTAAGTAACACAATCAAGTTATGACGACACGGTGGCCTAGTTGGGAGTGACCCTGCCTCCGAAGCCAGCGGTCCTGGGTTCAAATCCCGGTAAGGGCAGATATTTGTGTGATGAGCGCGAACATTTGTTCCTGAGTCTTGGATATATGTATTTAATTTCTCTATATAAGTATGTTTATCGTTGCCTAGTACCCATAGTACAAGCCTAGAGCTTAGTTTGGGACTAGGTCAATTTGTGTGAGATTTTCCCCTGTCCCCTGATATAATAATAATGTATTACATTTTTGTTTATGTCAGCGTAGACTGGTAGAAGCATAAATATAATTCCCTCAGGTGTTTTACTTTAATTAGGATATTACTAACTACTCACTAATGTTATTATAATATTATATATAACACAGCTTGACGAGCCCCTAAACAAGATGCTTATGGAGCCATTTATTGTATTTTGTAATAAACGAAAACATTGTCTTGAAATGGAAGTGTGGTTTTTAGGGTTCCGTAGTCAAACAAGGAACCCTTATAGTTTCGCCGTGTCCGTCCGTCCTATAGTGTGGAGTGTCGTTGGATAGGTCTTTGAAAAATATGGGTTTGTGAAAACAGTTTTTTGATTTAGTTATCTAGACTCAATTGTCAAAGCAAAAACTACAAACACTAAAAATCGGAAAAAAAATCTTAAATGAAAGACCTACGGCACCAATTGACTTTAAATAGAAAATAAGTTATTACTTATTGATTTTTATGTTTTTACTGCTTAACGGCTTCGGAACCCTACACTGAGCATGGTCCGACAAGCTCTAACCCGGTTTTTTGTTGTACAAATAACCTTTAACCTTCATGTAGTTAACTTAACGGAAATAGGTGGCCACTTTTCTCCGTTAAAGTTACCTACTCATGTTTTTTAATTGTTATTAAGTTATGTCATGTACCTTATAATTTGTGTAGGTATTTATTTGTACATCAAAAAAATCCATTAACTTCCAAATGATGCTTTAGTATCTATGTATGTACACTTCAGTGTACAAAAGAAAAACCAAAATATTAAAAAAGGATGTACAGTGGCGAACTTACCCTTTAACGGATCTCAGCAGCCCTTGAGTAATTGAGAAAAGTGAGAGGTTGTATACAAAATTCTTTAGAGTTTTTTAGAAAACACAGAGCTGGGATTCTACACGGTAATAACGATATAGTTTTTGTCGTGTTTCCGTATTGTCTACGTTTTGATAACTCTTATGTCATTTACAATAATGACGACTGTGACATTAAAGATTCTAAAACACGTCAAATGCGATATCGTTATAACACTGTAGAATAGAGGCCCTGTATGAGTAATGAGGACGCCACTGGACGCTCGGCGCAATTATGCACGTAAGTATTCGATGCGACCGTCCTCACTTAGGTCAATCCTATACATTTTCGATGGCATTAACGTTCGCGAATATTTTAAAATGTAAACTAAAAGTTTAGTGTAAAGTAAAACGCGATGACATACAAACAACCCTTTAACTGCATTGCATCTACATGTCTGGCATATTATGTACATACTTATTTAGGGATACGTGCCCGATGGGGTCAATAAAAAAAAAAACACAGGACAATGTCACACAAATTGAACTACTCCCAAACTAAGCTCTAGTCTTGTACTATGGGTACTAAACAACGATAAAACTTACATAGAGAAATATATACTTAAATACATAGAAAACATCCAAGACTCAGGAACAAATACTCGTGCTCATCACACAAATATATGCCCTTACCAGGATTTGAACCCAGGAATAGCTTCCAAGGCCGGGTCACTACCAACTAGGCTATATTGTATGTGTGATTTGTAGCAGACAAATAAACGTTTTATTTGCCTATCTACCCTATTAATATGCGCCTACACCGTCCGTCCGTCCTAACTTGGAAAAGCAATTTTTCACGTCAAATTTGGCATGAATTTTACTTTGTACAAACCCTAGAGAAGAACAACAAATACTTATAACATACATACATAACATCACGCCCTCATTCCCAGAGTGGGGTAGGCAGAGCTACAGAAATACCAACAACTGAAAAAAGACTTGTTGGTAATCTTGTAACCACATTTTGCACAACCAGGCTAAGATGTTTACCAGAGTATAAATTAGTGACAGGTTGCAAGCCCATCGCCTAACAGTACTAGAAGCCCTCATTCCCTTAGTCGCCTCTTACGACATCCACGGGAAGACATGGAGTGGCACTATTCTAACCCGGCAACCACACGGGCAATACTAATAACTCCTCAAATAGCGGTAAAAAGCGTAACAAACTGACAGACTTACTTTCACATTAATAATATTAGTACCTATGGATTTGTTCCAATTCGTCTCTATATATATATAGAGACGAATTGGAACAAATCCATAGGTACACATAACATTATATATATATAATGTTCAAATATCGCCCGAGACTTCATTAATACGTTCTTAAATTAAAATTCTCTTTGCGTTAACTTTTTCCCTTAGGTTGGGAATATTCGGGTGCACAAATACCTGCAACGAAAACCGAGCAAAACTTTTAGATAAAAGTTTAGCTGTGAATTTATAGCGTTCCATGGAAAATAACTCAAGCTTATATTTCAATGGCTACGGACTGCAGATTTATTATTTTCTTAGAACTACAAAATGCATATTATTATATTCTGATAGGTATAAACTTTCCCGAGACGTCTAAGAAATATCTATCTTTTCAGCATTTTCATTTTGCCGTGTCGTAACTTCACGTCGTAAATATTGATTCTATTTTGTTTATTGTTGTTGTATAATGGCAAATCTTTTCTATAAAAAATTGCATCTGTCAGCACCATTTTTGTTGGATTTTCACGTTTACGTATCAGTTATTTCTATTTAGATTTTTCATATTTCGCAGAGTTATTACAAAACTTGGCTTGTACGCTCCATTGAATTCTTCAAGCCATACAAAAGTTAGCAAAAATTGCACTCTTTAATCTCTTTAAACCTGTTTAAACGACACGACGACACGCTAGCCTAGTTGGTAGTGACCCTTCCTTCGAAGCTAGGTTCCTGAATTCAAATTCCAGTAAGGGCAGATATTTGTGTGATGAGCACGAGTATTTGTTCTTGAGTCTTGGATGTTTTCTATGTATTTAAGTATATATTTCTCTATGTAAGTTTTATCGTTGTTTAGTACCCATAGTACAAGCCTAGAGCTCAGTTTGGGACTAGGTCAATTTGTGTGACATTGACCTGTGATTTATTTATTAAGTATTCACGTGTCTTTATTGTTTAAGGTGGGTGTGCTGCCATTTGCCAGGATGCGCCGCGCGAGGGCGCCACGACTCGGCGACATTCCCAGGTACAGCGCCATCTAGCATGCATCGCGAGAATGAATTACTAAATTATCAATTATGTAGCCATCGATGTCAACATATAAATAATCGAAATATAAATTTCAATTATCGAGAGTGATGAATGGCCTTCACGCTGATAATATTATATTTAACAAAAAATACGATTTTACATCTTTCTAAGCACCTATATGGTTATAGTTATGGTGATGGGCTCGTATTTCCGCACTTAGCCCGTAAATGTGGGGCCATTGTGCATAGGTGCACCAGCTAGTAATCTAGCCAGCCGAACTCCGACCAGAAACGCAAGATCCTACTGGTATCTTCACAGGCTTCCCGGAGTGACGTCGGAGTTTTGAGGATGTTGCCCTGTTGAGTAACTACACCTGCGCATTCCAGGATTATGTGGGGAGCTGTTTCATCGGCCGACAGGCATTCCCTACATAGGGGGCTGTCGGTCATACCCAGAACATATCTAAGCACCTTTATATGTTTTAATATAAATAGTAACTGTAGTTCGTCTTCAAACAAAGGTATATCACGCGCCTTGTACCCACGACAAGCTTAAGAGGTCGGACCCAGTCGGTTTAGTCGGGGCCGCGCTATCGCTGCGTTTGGTTACGTGCATATTAATTATCTAGCGACGCGGATTGACGCAACCTTAGTGCCCGAGCGGGAATAGGTAAGAGAAACTCCTTAAGGGCCTAAAACCCAAATGGTTGAGCCAGCTCCGAACTCACGACGCCTACGTATGAGGCACACGCCATAACTAGGGTTCGTTAAATGCGAGCAAAATTCATTGGTGTTGGTTTTCACTGGTAATCACTACATAGTATAAAACAAAGTCGCTTGCCGCTGTCTGTCCCTATGTATGCTTAGATCTTTAAAACTACGCAACGGATTTTGATGCCGTTTTTTTTAATAGATAGATTAATTCAAGAGGAAGGTTTATATGTATAATACTTTAACCCGGAGCGAAGCGAGGGCGGGTCGCTAGTTTAATATAATACAATAATCTCTAACGATGATCAAAGTAAACTAAACCTATGGAGCCAGAATTATGTCATGACTTATTGACAACAAATACGCAATGAAAACCAATCCGAAACTAGTGGACATAAAAGGACTATTATTTCATATATTTGGCACCCATTATCGCAGAGCTGATTGTATTATATAGTAGTTTATGCAACAGTTGTATAAGAGAGGTCAAAGAAGACGAGTGGTGGGGTTACGATGTGAGCCGCAGGCGAACATCGTAAAGCAAGACGCCACGAGTATTTTTTGACTTAGTTATACACCGTTGCATACAATACTTTTTCTACGACTAAGTTTCAAATAAAATGCAAAATTAAAATAACAAAATTTTATTAATATATCTAGGTTAGAATACTTAGAATACGAACGAACGAAGCACAGAACAACAAACGAGCGGGAAACATTCGATACCGACAAAATATGTGTCTATGGTTAACTTTGTTTTTAAATTGATGTGCACTTGCCAAGTTTTTTTTTTTTTAAAAAAAGTTGCACAATCGATTTAACTTGTGAAATAGGGACTAAAAAACACCTAATGATTTGAGAAATGAATTCTTTTACCTGATTGGTCGATTTTAATATAGCTGCATTCTGGTTGGTTGATACCATATTTTTTTAAAGAGTTAAATTAGTAAAAGAGTTTACATTCCAAAAAGAACCTAACGTTCCGATTGACAGTCAATGTGTATTGTGATTGGTGGATTAATTTGGTGAAGTATTTTGATAGGTCAAATTAACCTAGGTGTAAGCTTTGGCAGCTAGGCATGTCGTTTTGGCTCAAAAAAGCACAAGTGCTGTTAAGGGCAATAGACTAGATAGACTTTTCTACGGAATGTTCTGCGGACATATTATCTACAGTGTGTAAATGGTATACGGGCGTTTATTAAAACTGGACATAGATTAAGACTCTACTAATCATTAACAGAAAGAATTATTTTGATTACGCTAACGTATACACCGTTATTAATTTTTGAACTATCGACCCGCAATGTACATCGAAGTCCATCCGTCAGGTGTTATTTTCGTTTTTAATTAATTGCATTTTTCGTTATACATTGCGTATTAAATTATTTTGTATGGTTATTTTTTTTAAATTTAATTTTAACAAAAGCTGCCTAAATGTGCTGAGTAGGGGTTGTACTAACCACAGTTAAAAGGAACGCCCGTATACCATTTACACACTGTATATTCTTATATTAGTGTTCGTGACTATATAAATGACAGATGAGTAGGAAAAATATATAAATAAATATCAGGGGACAATCTCACACAAATCGACCTAGTCCCAAACTAAGCTCTAGGCTTGTACTATGGGTACTAGACAACGATAAACATACTTATATAGAGAAATAAATACTTAAATACATAGAAAACATCCAAGACTCAGGATCAAATATTCGCGCTCATTATTATTGTAAATGACATAAGAGTTATCACAACGTTGACAATACAGAAACACGTCCCAAACGATATCGTTATTACCGCGAAGAATCCCAGCCCTGGTTGTCATAATATGTCATATCAATTGACTTTGTTCGCATTTTACGATCCCTGGCATGTCCGCCTCGGACGGAAAGAGACCTGACGGATGCACATTAGTGCCTTGGCGGCTAGGCAAGCCCTTGCCCAGTGCTGCTGATGTAAATAGCATCTTTGTTCTGCAGAAGAGGGCTATTCGTGCTGTCTACAAGATGGGCCAGAGAGACTCGCTTAGAGATAAGTTTAAAGAAATTAACATATTGACCATGCACAGTCAATACATTTATGAAAACATTATGTATGTTTATAAAAACATCGCTAAATTTAGAAAGAACTGTGACATACATAATGTTAATACCAGAAATAAATATAAGCTTGCAGTGCCCTTCACGCGGCTCCATAAAATAAAAAACTCTTTTATGGGTAATTGTATTAGGTTCTATAATAAGCTCCCAAGTAATGTTACTGAACTATCAGTAAATAAATTTAAGAGTTACGTTAAGCGTAAACTAATTTCTAAAGCATATTATAGTATTAAAGACTATATTAATGATAACAATGCTTGGGACTGAATTGCTTGTAATAAAATGTTTAGTCCTTACGACAAAAGGTTGCGAACGTCGAAAAAAAAAGACATCCGACAGAGTTTCTTACAGGTTCTTCTCTGATCGGTCGCGATTTGAACCTGCAGTCAATTTAGGCTAAGTCGCTACTATGACGTTTCAAAAGAGTTTATTATTTGTAAACCTACTTGAATAAAGATTATTCTGATTCTGATTCTGATTCTTGGTGTGGGACGTAACCTGCACCGATACGTTGGCACCGTCCTGCGTCCAGGGCTCTGCACGTAAGCCAGGGACTGCCGCTGCCCACGCTCAGGCTGTAAAGTGCCGCAAATACGCTTTCTTAACAAACGATTACGTATTTGCGGCAGTTGCAATAGAAACCTTAGGGCCGTGGTCGTCCGACACTAAAAAATTAATCCACGAAGTTTCGGATAAATTGGTTGGCGTCTCTGGCGATCCCAGGGCCGGGTCTTTTTTTGCCCAACGGCTTAGCTTGGCCGTGCAGCGGGGTAATGCTGCAAGCATTTTAGGGACGCTGCCCCGAGCGGGAGATTTGCAGGGTTTTTATATGTTTTAGTTATCAGTTTTATTTATTTTTTAATGTCTCTGTAACATCTTGTGTACTGTATTTTGATATCAAGTTATCGAATTAAAAATCATCAATACAAACTCCCTGGCCATAATCAACTAGCCATTAGTGCCTAAAAATATAACTATCTCTCTCCTTAAAAATAAACAATGAAATAAAGAGTCCTCCCGGCTACCGTCATCATAAAAAATAAATAAATCAATAAATAAAATATCAAAGGACAATCTCACACAAATTGACCTATTCATGTCAACGAACCAAGCAGATGAACTACACCCACTAGCATTACTCGATCACACATACATCCATTACCTACAGGAGCGAAAGCGCTTCCCAATTAAAGCAGGAACGATTCACTAACTCTGCAAATTAATGTTCACAGACTACAGACAGAATACCCTCAATACCTATTCAACAACCGCATCCATGAAATATCGATATCGACCTGGGCCTATATTCAGGTGCGTTAAAACGATATCGTGTTTGACTCGTTTAAGTATCGTTTATGTCACAGTCGCCATTATTGTAAATGACATAAGAGTTATCAGGGCCTCTATTCAAGTGCGTTATAACGATATCGTTTTTGACCTGTTTCCGAATTGTCAACGTTTTGATAACTCTTATGTCATTTACAATAATGGCGACTGTGACATAAACGATTCTCAAACATGTCAAAAACGATATCGTTGTAACGCATTTGAATAGAGGCCCAGAACGTTGACAAAACGGAAACAGGTCATAAACGATATCGTTATAACGCAGTTGAATAGAGGCCCTGTTTGTTTGCAACGCATATTGTGTTATTATTACCACGACGCATTTTGTGTGAAGGAGAGGTTTATAACCGGGTAGCGCTCAAGGAATGCAAATAACCGGTTAATAACCGAATTCAGTATAAAAAAACTGTTAATAACCGATTTTAACCGGTTATTTGTATTCCCTAGTAGCGCTTGCCTATTTTCGGTTCGTTGTACGCAGCCTTAGGGTCCGTTCACACAGATCGGATCCGGTCGGCTGCGCGAGCGCGGAACGAGCAAGCCGGCTTCACTTATTATTTCATACAAAGCCCGTTAAAGCATTCTTAATGACTTTTAGTGGTGGTATTACCTTGTGCAGGGTGCGTCCGGATCGCTACCACCATTTTATCCATTGACCTACCGCCAAGCAACAGTGTTCGCATTGTTGTGTTCCGGTGTGGGGATAAGAGAACCGGTGAAATTACTAGCATAGAGGCATTCCATCCTAGTCCTCAGGGTTGGCAACGCATTTGAATGTTCGTGTGCCTTCTCCTTATCATAAAAAGTGCACATGCAAAAATAAACCTTAAAACAAATGATTCTAACTCTGTTTTTAAATGTAATAAAAATCTGCTATCCTTTCCGAGCCGGTATGTGTGAACGGACCCTTATATTTTCATCGAAATAGATTCCTATAAGGGCCAGAATAGACAATCTGCATTTGAACTCCAAGCCAGCTACTTATTTGAGTAAGGACCAAAAAGTTGGCCACGCTAACTCGCTCAATTAAATATTCTAAGAAACTTTCCGTTGTGACACGAAAATTAGCCATTCATTTGTAAGGATAATTTTCGTGTCACCACGGAACTTTTTTCACTTTTCTTGTGTGTATGGTTAACTACGTTTAACTATGGTCCAACTAATTGATCCTTACCCATTTGCAGCTTTTGTGCGTTTGGATTAACTGCATCTAAACTTAATATTTATTACATACATACCTAACATCACGCCTTCATTCCCAGAGTGGGGTAGGCAGAGCTACAGAAATACCAACAACTCTAAAAGGATTTGTTGCCACCTATTTCTGTAACCACATTTTGCAGGTTGCTTCCATCACCTACCAGTACTACAAGCCCTTATGTAAGCCCTAATAATTATTTCCAATCATTAAAGATGTGTTGCTTGTTATGATGATCTTAAACAATGAGTAACTAATCTTCAAATGCCAAAGGAAAACTATCACCTAGATTAGAAAAATATCATTAAAAAAAAACCGGCCAAGTGCGAGTCGGACTCGCGCACGTAGGGTTCCGTACAACTATACATCTAAATAAATGTTTTTCTTTATTCTTTATTATATTGGAGTTGATTGAATGAAAGGTAAAATGCGGTTTAGGATTTGTAACGTAGATATTAAAAATACATAATATAAAAGTTCTTGTACCTCGTTGTAACTTTGATCGATGTTTTAATAATAGTGTTTTTTTTTTAAATAAGATATTGATAAGTAAACATTATAATTAGGTACTATATGCGAGCCCATATAGGCTTGTGATAGCTAAACAAGCTAATATATATTCCAGTTTGACAATAACTCCGCGCACACGAGTGTCAATGACGGCTGCCCTCACGTGGCTGCCCGTTCGGGTAAGCGTAGTCGGGAACCTCCCCGCGCGCGCTCCCGCTACCGATAAAGTCACGCCCCAAGCGAATTGTTGTTTACTTGGGAAACTATTACCGATTTCTTACTCGTATTAGAAAATAATGGTTCACGGTTTATGCATAAGGTTTATGTTCATAAAATTAAATGTTTTTCTTAATTCTTTATTATATTTGAGTTGATTGAATGAAAGGTAAAATGCGGTTTACGATTTATAACGTATTAAAAAAAAACTAATTATTAGATCTCGTTCAAACCAATTTTCGGTGGAAGTTTGCATGGTAATGTACATCATATATTATTTTTACATTTATCATTCCCTTATTTTAGAAGTTACGGGGGGGGGGACACACATTTTTCCACTTTGGAAGCGTCTCTCGCGCAAACTATTCAGTTTAGAAAAAAATTATAATAGAAACCTCAATATCATTTTTGAATACCTATCCATAGATACCCCACACGTATGAGTTTGATGAAAAAAAAATTTTTGAGTTTCAGTTCTAAGTATGGGGAACCCCAAAAATTTATTGTTTTTTTTCTATTTTTGTATGAAAATCTTAATGCGGTTCACCGAATACATCTACTTACCAAGTTTCCACAGTATAGCTCTTATAGTTACGGAAAAAAGTGGCTGTGACATACGGACGGACAGACGGACAGACATGACGAATCTATAAGGGTTCCGTTTTTTGCCATTTGGCTACGGAACCCTAAAAATGGCGTCGTTTGTTAAGAAAGATAAATGTTACCTTATTAAAACGCCAGAGAAACACTCCCACATTTAGCTAGATTACAAAATAAATACAAGACCACCAGACACGTATAAATTCTAGCCTTGAAAGTCAAAACAGCGTATCTACAATTTTAATCCGAGAGCTATCCAACCCTCGGAGCGCTTATTAAAGTTGCCAATACACTAACATTAAATACACATGTATCTTTTTCCTAACGGTAGCGCAATAGATAAAGACTTATTTATCGTGCTGCAATCCAGATGCATTGCACTGCAGTGCTTTGTCCCAAGTCCCTGACTGCACGTAATTGGGACCTATTGCAGACGTGAACACACGCATGGGACTAGGGAGCGGAATTTATGTGTGTATACTATTGAGTAGAAAGGATTTGTTTTTATATGCCCCGGCTGTATGGAACCCTCGATATACATACATACATAACATCACGCCTTTATTCCCAGAGTGGGGTAGGCAGAGCTACCAGAAATACCAACAACTCTAAAAAAGACCTGTTGATAGTTCTGTAACCACACTTTGCACAATCAGGCTAAGATGTTAACTAGTGTATTAGTGACAGGTTGCAAGCCCATCGCCTAACAGTACTACAAGCCCTTATTCCCTTAGTCGCCTCTTACGAAATCCACGGGAAGACATGGAGTGGCACTATTCTAACCCGGTTACTACACACACACACACTTTACTACACGATATAATGTTTATATTAACCAGGGACCCGCTTACCCATTCACCGATAAAAGCCTTTGAAAGACTAACCTCTCAATAGAATACCCCACTAAAAGAATAACCTCTTGGAACGAAATATATGACTAAGTTATTTCGCACCTTGGAGATACCACAGTTTTGTCGCAAAGGTGCGATTTGTTCAACTAACCATTCGATTTAAGAGAAACCTTAACGGCTAAAGCACAGATAACCCTTATAAATAGCGCTTTAAAAAGCATATCGAACAGCTTTTCTAAGTAAAAGACTTATAAAACCCATTCGAAATCCCTTGTATGGGATAGCGGGTTTTAAAAGCAAATCGAACGGCTTTTAAGCGATACGGCTTTTCTAAGTAAAACCCTAATAAAACCCATTCGAAACCCCTTGAATGGGATAGCGGGCCGGTCCCTGATATTAACTCCATTGAGGAGATCCAAATGAAGCTTTTAAGGCACATAGGTCTTTATATCAATACGCAAATCTTTTGTTAGGTCTAGGCATAACGCGAAATTGGCAGACTGCGTTTTAGGTACTCAGCGACTGCACTTATCTGTCAAATGCTATAAAGTGACAACGCACTGAAGGGACTTGACAGGAGCGCGTGGAGCTAACCCCATGTGCTTCTGTGTGGTCCAAAGGAGAAAACACTCTGTTGCCAAACAATTGTCCTGGCGTGTGAATAAATCAGAATCAGAATAATCTTTATTCAAGTAGGTTTACAAATAATAAACTCTTTTGAAACGTCATAGTAGCGACTTATCCTAAATTGACTGCAGGTTCAAATCGCGACCGATCAGAGAAGAACCTGTAAGAAACTCTGTCGGATCTCTTTTTTTTTTCGACGTTCGCAACCTTTTGTCGTAAGGACTAAACATTTTATTACAAGCAATTCAGTCCCAAGCATTGTTATCATTAATATAGTCTTTAATACTATAATATGCTTTAGAAATTAGTTTACGCTTAACGTAACTCTTAAATTTATTTACTGATAGTTCAGTAACATTACTTGGGAGCTTATTATAGAACCTAATACAATTACCCATAAAAGAGTTTTTTATTTTATGGAGCCGCGTGAAGGGCACTGCGAGCTTATGTTTATTTCTGTTATTAACATTATGTATGTATGTCACAGTTCTTTCTAAATTTAGCGAAATACACCTTTACAAGGGTGAAAGTGATTACCACACTATTTGACGACACGTTGGCCTAGTTGGTAGTGACCCCGCGTACGAAGCTAGTGGTCCCGGGTTCAAATCCTGGTAAGGGCAGATATTTGTGTGATGAGCATGAGGATTTGTTCCTGAGTCTTGGATGTTTTTATGTATTTAAGTATACATACTCTGTATAAGTAAGTTTATCGTTGACTAGGTCAATTTGTGTGACATTGTCCGGTGATATTTATTTATTTATTAAAATTAGAATTAGAAGGTACAGTCAGCAACAAAAGTAGCAGAGTAACCTGCTCAAAGTGATCTAGACACGACGTATTCTCTTGGCAATAGAGTCGAGTGCAGATCATTTTGAGCTCTTCGGTTGCGTAGCTACTTCTGCAGCTGACTATACTAAAGTGTGCAGCTACTTACAGCGCCAACTGTACTCTGGGTCACTAGTAGAGTGACTAGATCGAAACATTACCACATCGAAAAATGACCACATCGCTTGTAGCCCACATCTCAAAATGACTGAGTCGTAAAATGACCACATCGCTTTTAGCCTACTTCTCAAAACGTCCGAGTCGCAAAATGACCACATCGCTTGTAGCCCACATCTCAAAATGACTGAGCCGCAAAATGACCACATTGCTTTTTTCATTTTATGCCTGTCTTAGCAAAGTCGACGCAGCCCCGCATGGCGGGGCTGCTATTCTTGGGAAATTTGCCCTTCGGGCATTTGAGGTTACCTAACGAACCTAACCTACCTAGTAACGCGAACGAAGTGAGCGACTCGGACGTTTTGAGAAGTAGGCTACAAGCGATGTGGTCATTTTACGACTCAGACATTTTGAGATGTGGGCTACAAGCGATGGGGTCATTTTGCGAGTCGGTAATTTTGGGACCGAGTCATTCTACTAGTGACCTAAAACGATCATCAGCACACACGCGGAGAAAATAACGCGTGTTTATAAACAGAGCAAAGAATGCCATTTCACGAGAAAACATTATTCTGGGACAAAGAGAGTAATAACGGATGTAGTCGCGTGGGCGGGAAGGAAGCGGAGATGGCTTTCAAATATACAGATCGTACGGAATACATAGAACTCTTGTTTCAGACCATTCCCCTGGAGTGTATTTAGAAAGCAAACCGATAAACGGTCACGCGGGGGGGGTTATTTATTTTAAATAAAATTCATAAATATCCCGTGTATATGCCGGGTTAGAATAGTGCCACTCCATGTCTTCCCGTGGATGTCGTAAGAGGCGACTAAGGGAATTAAGGCTTGTAGTATTGTTAGGCGATGGGCTTGCAACCTGTCACTAATACATTAGTAAACTTCTTGGCCTGATTGTGCAAAATGTGGTTACAGAAATATCAACAAGTCTTTTTAGAGTTATTGGTATTTTTGTAGCTCTGCTAACCCCATTCTGGGAATGAAGGTGTGATGTTATACACTCACATCAATTCAATTGACCTAGTCCCAAACTAAGCTCTAGGCTTGTACTATGGGTACTAGACAACGATAAACATACTTATATAGATAAAAACAAGCTTAAATCCTTTATAAATAAATACATAGAAAACATCCAAGACTCAGGAACAAATATTCGCGCTCATCACACAAATATCTGCCCTTACCGGGATTTGAACCCAGGACCGCAGGCTTCGGAGGCAGGGTCACTCCCAACTTCACCAACGTGTTACATTAAATGCGTAATTAAATTGCTATTATTACCGTTGAGGTTCGTAATCGTATCCGGTGAGACTTGTAGTCGAATGCGTGGATGGGGAATCACTGGGTTTTTAATGGGTAATCCTTCAGCTCTCGGTTGTTGATCCCACATACCCACCATGAGTCGCCTTAGAGCCAGGTGGTACGCGTATGCATTTCCCTATCATAAAAAAAATGATTGACTCATTAACGTTATCATAAAAGTAAAGTCTTCTATCAAAACTTTGCATTCGGAAATAAAAAATCGGGATTTAGATAAGTTCGGAACTATTTAGTGTACCCATGACATATAGCAGTCAAAGTCCACAATTTCTTACTCACAATAATGTTCTGAAACAGGGGTGCGCCAAGGTTCATATAAAATTAAAAATTTAATAACATTAGTTATTGGAACTCCGAAATTTTTTCTCACACCATTTTAAGCTCGCATCATAATAAATATTAAAAATGATCACTCAACATAATAAATATTAATAATACGCCTGTTTATATTCAGGATTTTTAAAATATCCAACGGGTAAATAAGGTTAGGTTAGATTTTATAAACGTCCTAAAATCAGAACGGTTTCAATAAAAATCACTTTAGCAGTTGCGATGATTATGAATAGGTAACAAATGAAGTATGTAGAAAAAAAATATTATAAGAAGAATTTACTGTGAACCAATATAGACCCCTGTAACAGCTGTGTCGCTCCGTAATGGACATTGTCACGTCCCCTACACGTAAAGTAAGTGTGTTGTGTGTTTTTTTTCTCATGTACCCCATGGTGCGTGGTGTCGTTGGATAGGTCCTTCAATAATATTGCGGGTTGGTGAATACAGCTTTTTTTATGGCATTGAGAAGGCAAACGAGCACACAGGCCACCTGATGGTAAGTGGAAACTGCGACCCATAGACATTCGCATTCACAAGACTGCAAATACGTTGCCAACCCTGAGGAACAAGATGGAATGCCTCTGTGCTAGTTATTTCACCGGCTGTCTTATCCCCAAACCGGAACAAAACAATGCGACTGCTGTTTGGCGGTAGGTTAATGGTGGTAGCGACCCGGACGGACCCTGCACAAGGTCCTACCACTCGCAAACGTTTTGATTAAGGGATTCGTTAGTGAAATATTAAGCTTTAAAGTGCTGATTTTTAACCTTTTCAACGCCGTTGACGGATATTTCCGTCAGCGACAAATAGATCCGAGTATCTATGAGGCAAAGTTGACATTCGCTCTGGTTTTGTATTTGTATAGTCAAGTGTTGCCGTTGTAAAATCGTCTGTAGCAGACCTGAATTCCTTTGGTCTCACTCCACATCCTTCTCTTCCCCGTAAAGCTTTAAGCGCAATATAAGCCCCGCTTTGTAACCGAAGCTCCTAGCAGGTTTCGAGGTAGAGTACGTGCTTTCAAAGCTCTTAGTGTGTGACATTAGGCACTTCTAGCGGAGATGCTCGGGTCCTTTGGTGAAAATGTTTTTCATCAGGCTATAGTTACCAAGATAAGTATTACCTATATGTTACTATAGGCTTGCTTACACATACATGTAGAGTTTTGCAGCTCTATATATACAGAATATTATTTTTATCAGTGCACAAATTTTAACATATGATTTTGTATCGTTAATATAGACAGTAAAATGAGTTCAACTTTTTTTTTTGTTTGCAATGTCATGTCATGTTATGTTAGCTCTTATTTACTTGTCATTAAAAACAATACGATAACAAGTCAATAGCAATACCGTTTTACCGAGTACAATAGAGACCCAGGAGTGGGATACTATCAAATGCAATAAAAATATTAGAATAGAATAGATTGCGTTTTTTACAACAAAGTTTAACGGTTAACCTCGTGAGACCCGGTATTCTATAGGGGTACATAGTCAAGGCAGTTTACTTTGAACTTTATTTCAGTGACTATAAAGTTCATTTCTATTAGTTTAAAGTACAAAATAGCATTTAACCCTCTGTCACTCATGAACTCGGTTTTTTTTTAAACTTTGGACTTGGTGTAATAACAAAGAATAAAAATACACGTGCTATTTTCCGGTGTGATATAAAGATACATAATCAATTGAACTTAGTTTAAACTATATTTTAATGCGTATAAAGTTAATTTTAGTTTGTTTCAAAATTGAAAATGAGATTTAAGAGCAAAGGTAATTGGGTAAAGACCAAATAGTTGGTCCATAGTTAAGCGTAGTTAACCATACAAACAACAAAAGAGAAAAAGGTTCCGTTGTGACACGAAAGTAATCCCTACAAATGTATGTCTAATTTTCAAGTCACTTCGGAAAAGTTTCATAAAAAAAATTTATTGATTTAGCTAGCGCCACCTTTTCGGTCTTAACCCAGTTGAATTGTATTTCCTTGCTGTTAGATTTACATTTTCACTTGCAATTTTACCGAGGCCGTATGTTGCTTACAGTGTATGATACAGTGTTAAGTTCAAAGATAATTGAACTTTTTTTCCTTGCTGTTAGATTCAAATTATCTCCCAGTTTTTTTTTTTTTATGTTAAGGAGAAGGCACACGAGCACTCATCAGGCCACCTGATGGTAAGTGGAATCTGAGACCCATAGACATTTGAATTCTCAAGACTATAATCCCAAGACCCATAAGGAGACGGCACACGAGCATTCAAATGCGTTGCCAACCCTGAGGACCAAGATGGAATGCCTCTATGCTAGTAATTTCACCGGTTGTCTTATCCCCACACTGGAACACAACAATGCGGACACTGTTGCTTGGCGGGTGGTTAATGGATAAGATGGTGGTAGCGATCCGGACGGACCCTGCACAGGGTCCTACCACCACTAAATGTAAATGTCCTATTTGTTCCATGGATCCACGAATTTTGTATTGAACATTACGTCATAGTTCAATACAAAATGAGAAGTTCCATAGATTAAAAATGGGACATACCCGATAAACATTTATTTTAAAGGAATATGAGGCAAACGAGCAGACAGATCGCCTGATGGTAAGCGAATACCGTCACCAATTGACACCTGCAGCACCAGAGGAGTTACATAACAAACGGTCAAGGACTTTAATTGTTATGCCACTATGGAACCCTGTCATAATGACAGCGTTAATCATTAATTTTACCTTTCTTTCATGTGCTTTGACGCTTTCATTATGACAGGGTTCCATAGTGGAATAACAATTAAAGTCATTGACTGTACTTTATTTTTACCACTTTAAAAAACATGGAATTCTCTTATATTTAACATTGGTGTAGTGACCTTTGCTATCAAGACTTATCTACGAGTACATTTAATTATAACTTAACTTTTAGCATAATTAGCGACTTCTACTAACTTGACTTTTACACGAAGGAGCCTTTTATGAATATTTAAAGGCTAATTTCCTTGTAGCTAAACAAAAGTTTAATGATTATAGCACGAGTTAAGTAACGGCTAAAGTTAAGCTTTAACTTACTGACACTTTCATGATGAATCATGATCATAACTTGGCTGATACTTGAGTTTGAGTGCCAAAATTCAGAAGATTGTTTTCGTTTTAGAAAAATGAAATTTCGGCTTAGTGATTACACAGAATATTAACATGTAATGAACTCCAATAAACTAATGCTAATACATAAAACCTTCATGATGAAATATAAAATTGAGAAGTTATTAAAAATGGCTGATTAGGTTTACCTTTTATCAGGGGATAATCTCGTACAAATTGACCTAGTCAATCAATTAATCAATATCATTTATTTGCAGAATACAATTCACAAGATTTTACAATAAAATAAAAAAATAAATGTCCCATGTATCCAGCTTGTAAGCAAGCGTGCAAATATTAATAGGTACAGTACAATTTTGTCTCAAACTAAGGTCTAGGCTTGTACATGTTCAATGGGTAGTTATACCCATGGGTTTGACGACACGGTGGCCTAGTTGGGAGTGACCCTGCCTCCGAAGCCAGCGGTCCTGGGTTCAAATCCCGGTAAGGGCAGATATTTGTGTGATAAGCGCGAATATTTGTTCCTGAGTCTTGGATGTTTTCTATGTATTTAAGTATTTATTTCTCTATATAAGTATGTTTATCGTTGTCTAGTACCCATAGTACAAGCCTAGAGCTTAGTTTGGGACTAGGTCAATTTGTGTGACATTGTCCCCTGATATTTATTTATTTATTTATTTATTTTATTTATATAGAGATATACATAGAAAACCGTTCCGTGTGGTTGCCGGGTTAGAATAGTGCCACTCCATGTCTTCCCGTGGATGTCGTAAGAGGCGACTAAGGGAATAAAGGCTTGTAGTACTGTTAGGCGATGGGCTTGCAACCTGTCACTAATACACTAGTAAACTTCTTGGCCTGATTGTGCAAAATGTGGTTACAGAATTCATACAAGTCTTTTTGGGGTTGTTGATATTTCTGTAGCTCTGCCTACCCCACTCTGGGAATGAAGGCATGATTTTATGTATGTATGTATGTACAGAGAAAACATCCACCACTAAGAACAAATATATCCGCATCCACGACAAATATTTGCACATTCCGAGAATCGAACCATATTGTTTTTAAATTACGATATCGTATGCTCCAGATCAATGAATTAAAATTCATGTGACGTCATTATTTTAGATTAGTACAAAACGTATAACATTAAAAACGAATTTTCTCTTAATGATCAAAATAATCATCATCACCGTCTTCCCTTCTCCCAATCATTCGTGGTCGGCGCAGGCGCGTCTTCTTTACAAGCTTTTTAATAACTTGCAATTTTGACATAGAGAACATGCATCAAAATCAGATTAAGTTTCATTAATATGATTTAGGAGAAAATGAAAAAAAGGCATATAAAACGCAATACACTAAGTTTTGACCTGTTTTGACCTGTTTATCCTCACACACTCCTACAACAAAAGTTGTCTCTCCTGTGGCCAATAGTTAAGAGCTCGTGTGCATATAAGTTATGTTTTTATATGATAGGTCTAAAGCAGCACTGACGGTGTTGTTGCGGGAATGGGCTCAGAAAGAAAATTAGGCCTTAAAAACGTTAACATGGTGTGTCCATAGGAAAGACGGAAACCTAAATCTGTGTATGACCCTTATATAAAATTGTAAAACTTATTTAAATGTTTGGATTGTTTTTTCGGCAACCTCATTTTATTGTCTCTCCTGTAGTCAATAGTTAAGAGCTTGTGTGCATATAAGTTACGTTTTTATATTATTATGATAGGTCTAAAGCAGTACTGACGGTGTTGTTGCGGGAATGGGCTCAGAAATAAAATTAGGCCTTAAAAACGTTAACACGGTGTGTCCTTAGGAAAGACGGTAACCTAAATCTGTGTATGACCCTTATATAAAATTGTAAAATTTATTTAAATGTTTGGATTGTTTTTTCGGCAACCTCATTTTATTGTCTCTCCTGTGGTCAATAGTTAAGAGCTTGTGTGCATATAAGTTATTTTTTTTATATGATAGGTCTAAAGCAGTCCTGACGGTGTTGTTGCGGGAATGGGCTCAGAAAGAAAACTAGACCTTAAAAACGTTAACACGGTGTGTCCATAGGAAAGACGGAAACCTAAATCTGTGTATGACACTTATATAAAATTTTAAAACTTATTTAAATGTTTGGATTGTTTTTACGGCAACCTCATTTTATTGTCTCTCCTGTGGTCAATAGTTAAGAGCTTATGTGTGTATATAAGTTATGTTTTTATATAATAGGTCTAAAGCAGCACTGACGGTGTTGTTGCGGGAATGGGCTCAGAAAGAAAAATTGGCCTTAAAAACGTTAACACAATTTGTCCACAGGAAAGACGGTAACCTAAATCTGTGTATGATTTGGATGGTTTTTTTCTGCAAACTCATTTTATTTACATAATATTTTAATTCAATGTATTGGCTTTAACATAGACTGCTCATTATGTTACGTATGAAAAGGTTTACTGATTTCGTGGAATCAACTGTAAGCAAATCTGTTTTGATCTATCTCTAGCGATTTTACGAATTGGTGAAAGCGTATTAATTAGTGCTCTGGTGGGGGGGGGGGGGCAGGTATTACCAGTATTACTCCGATCAGATCAATCACGTAACGAAGGGGTTAATATTTAGCGTCCCCAAGCGGATAATAATAGAGTATGGATTGCGCATTACTCAAACAAAAAGTTAGATTTAAAAACCAGACTACATATTTTGTTATTTTTGTATAGGGTGTCCTGTATTTAGAAGGGGGTCGTATCATAATGTGTAAAGTTCAAAATACATAATTCAAATTCAAATTCAAAACCTTAATTGAAGTTAAATGGGAACATGCGAAAAATCAAAAAAAATGTTATTGTAAATACTTTTTTACTTTTTGTTATTGCAAGTGTCTACATATTTCGTCAATGCGATATTCTATGCTACCAAAATAATCGTTAAAATCATATTTTAATAACATTTCTGAATTCAACACAAACTTTAACACTTTGCAAATGTAATCCCAGGGTTACAAGCTATATCCATACTAAACTTACGCATTGAAGTCTCGCGAAATTGCACTACCTATTCCGATCACTGGTAAGTACATATAAAATAATAACAACTCAAACAAAACGAATTAAATAATAATAGTATCACGGGACAATGTCACACAAATTGACCTACTCCCAAACTAGGCTTGTGCTATGGGTAATAGACAACGATAAACGTACTTATATAGAGAAATATATACTTAAATACATAGAAAACATCCAAGACTCAGGAACAAATACTCGTGCTCATCACACAAATAATTCAGCCCTTACCGGGATTTGATCCTAGGACCCCTAGCTTCGAAGGCAGGGTCACTCCCAACTAGGCTAGCGTGTCGTCAAATAGAACCTATTTGGACTGCATAGAATCAAACCTCTGGGCAAATGTCATTAGGATGCTGTTGGAGCTGGCCCGTACTCAAATAAATAACGGGTCATAATACATAATGTTCATAATATATAATGGATTTTTACTTATCAGGATTTTTTAAAAGGTCATTACATAGAACCCATTAGGTTAGGTTAAGTTTGTTTTATAACAATCCTGAAAACTTAATGGTTTCTGCATTGAAACCATTATATATTACGACCATTACGTATTGTCACATTATGCGTTTTGAACTTTATATAATACAATACAATACAATACAAATACTCTTTATTGAACACCAAAAATTAAAAAATTAAAACAGAACACGGAACAGTACATTTAAATCATAGGTATACAACAGGCGGTCTTACCGCTAAATAGCGATCTCTTCCAGACAACCTTGTAAGAGAAATAACTGAGGACACAAATTCATGGCAGGCGGTGTAAACTAATTCGTTTAGAACTCACACTAAATAACTACAAGAAACAATTAAATTATTTCAATTTCAATTATAAAAATAATTAATAAAATTAATTAATTAATTAATTAATTTCTAATATATATTTTCTTGGAAAGGAAAACGTACAGACCTAATTTTTCATAATATCTTCAACATATTCAAAAATCGTAAAAATCGGACAACGTTTAAGGGAAGAAAAACGTTATCGCATTTCGCATGGATTTTTTTGCCTCGCAACCTCTTAACTTGATTTCAAGAAAAACCGGCCGGGCCCAAAAGTTATCTTATAAGGGTTCTGTTTCTCCTTTTTAGGTATGAAGCCCTAATAAAAAGTGTGTGTTAAGACCCGTTTAACTCAGTTCTGCTTGTAAGACAGCTCTCAAGTGAAACTTTCTTTAGTAGAAAGTACTTTTAAGGGCGGAAACGGGGCTTCCTCTTTCTCTTTAATTATACTGTTAAAATCAAAGCTCATTTATCAAGTGGTTTTGTATAGTTATGAAGTTATTGAACTGATTTCGAAAGGCAAAGCTTCAAGTTGGTACTTTATAAATTAATCCAGAAGTAGTTTTTAAACAATGTAGAAAATAAGCCGCTATTAACGAGTTTGCTTAATTAATAAATAAAATCAGTAGTTTAAATTTTTAAATATGATTTTAACTTTCCAAAAATAATGTTCATTAGTTAAGGATGTATTACATTTTTAAAGAACGCTACCTTACAGTACACTTTTGTAATTCCTAGATTTGATACATAACATAACCTCAATAACGGAGCAACATGCATACACTCGCGGTCAAATAATACGGGTCAGAGTGCGTTTTTCATACAAACGAGGCTATTTCGAAGCCTTGGTTCCTGGCCAGGGGTTGTTTTGAGTGAGGTGTAATGGTGGATACTCCGAGGTTCAATAGAGGAGGTCACAAGCTCTTAAGATACCTAACTGATCGCACAATCAGTTAACACCATAGCGAGAGAGTTTTGGTCAGCATTTGGATTTCCTTACATTTTATTGCCATTTTAGATGTTTTTCTGAACATGCACAATTCCGGCGTTAGCCGAAGATTCAATCAGCTGGGTTTCCTAGGCACTCTAGAAGTCCTGTATCGATGCTCGGGGTATCCATCATCAGATGTCACTAAAAGCATCCCCTGGCGAGGAAACAAGGCTTCGAAATAGCCTCTTTAGTATGAAAAACGCACTCTGACCCGTATTATTTGACCGCGAGTGTACATATAACATCACGCCTTCATTCCTAGAGTGGGGTAGGCAGAGCTACAGAAATACCAACAACTCTAAAAATACTTGTTTATACAGTAACCACATTTTGCACAATCGGTGCAACGAAGCAGTGTATAAGTGGGTAGACTTGGTTAATGCGGCTGCATAATTATCAATTTGACGCTAGCCTCGTTGGTAGTGACCCTGCCTTCGAAGCTAGGGGTCCTGGGTTCAAATCCCGGTAAAGGCAGATATTTGTGTGATGAGCACGAGTATTTGTTCCTGAGTCTTGGATGTTTTCTATGTATTTAAGTATGTATTTCTCTACATAAGCTTTGTCATATTATGTATTGAATAACACTCTTATTCCAAAATATCAATGCTTTTGATAAAAATCCATTGGTTTCTCAGGCACTAAAAGCATTTTTCATTTTTCATTCAACAACTTTTGCTCCTCGTATTGAATTTTGCTCTAGACTAAGGTGGCATCAGTCGTAAGACCTTGGGCCTTAGCCAAGATGCAAACGCTCCTAACGTTTTTCTTTTCTATCGCTCAAAATGTATGGAATGACATTCTCGTGCGTTTCGATAAACCACGTGGTCGACTGTCATCCCATACATTATGAGCGATAGAAAAGAAAAACGTTAGGAGCGTTTGCATCTTGGCTAGGGCCTCTTGTCTCAAAAGTTGGCGCAGTTAAGTGAGATTTCGTTGACTTGATAGTATGAGCAATTTTTTTATTAATGCTGCTTATCTTTATAACTTCTAAAGTAATTAACATATTGGAAAGTTAAAACTATATTCTGGAGTGGTATAGAAAGGGTTTTCTTACCCTTTATGAACTGAACTACTCGTAGTTATTTCATTAAACTGAAACTTATTTAAATGGATTCTCGAAAAGTTTATCGACGCAAAACCGAGTCGAGAAGACCTCGGAAAGCTTTGAAGAGCTTTATCTTAATGAAAACCCGTTGCTTTCTAAACAAACTTGAGCTTTCTAGGCAATCTCACATTGTTTGTTAGATGGGAGATAATGAGGCACTAAAATCTGGCAGTCGTAACCAGTTTCAGCCGTTCTTACTAATTTAATAATTGCTTTTGCTCACGAATCGATCTACATGTATATACGAGTAAATCGTGTAAAGCTTTGTGTACTTTGTATGAATATAGCTATCTTTTTTCAACGGCTATGGACGATTTCTTTCCGCGTAGAAGTCGTTCATCATAATTCCCTCAGAAACCAGCCAATTTTTCCGAATATAGGTACCCCTATCTCCCTTGCCAGGACCCAAGCTATCGCCATACAAAATTTCATCGAAATGTTCAGCGGTTTATCCGTGAAAGCGTTACAAATAAATAGACAGACAGAGTTACCTTCACATTTATAATATTAGCATGGATTAAGTATATTAATTGTGGTTGCGGGGTTAGAATAGTGCCACTCCATACCTTCCCGTGGATGTCGTAAGAGACGAATAAGGGAATAAGGGCTTGTAGTACTGTTAGGCAATGGATTTGCAATCTGTCACTAATACACTAGTAAACTTCTTGGCCTTATTGTCCAAAATGCGGTTACAGAATTATCAACTAGTTTAACGTGTTTGGTATTCTGTAGCTCTGCCTACCCCACTCCAGGAATGAAGGCGCGATGTTATGTGTATATAGTCACTTACATACATACATAACGTCACGCCTTTATTCCCTGAGTGGGGTAGGCAAAGCAACAGAATACCAACAACTCTAAACTTGTTGATAATTCTGTAACCACATTTTGCATAGTCAGGCTAAGATGTTTACCAGTGTATTAGTGACAGGTTGCAAGCCCATCGCCCAACAGTACTACAAGCCCTTATTCCCTGAGTCGCGTCTTACGACATCCACGGGAAGACATGGAGTGGCACTATTCAAACCCGGCAACCACACGGAAATATAGTGACTTTTACATGTATAATATAAATATGGAATTTCGTGTCGGCCTTTCAGGTTCAATTGGATGGTTCAAAATTAATTTGATCGATACAACCTCTGAAAATTATCCGCAAATATTTCAGGCAGAGATTTTCGGTCAATTTAAGTTCAGCCCTTTCGACGTTGCGCTAGGTTATCGAACTTCGGTTTCGGTCTGAAAAATACAGAATGCATACATTTATGAAATGGAATCGTACGTTGAATAACAATGAAGCACCTGCGTTCAATCTTGATGCAAATGTTGTGTCGAAAATAGGTGTGTGCTCACCATTATGCAAAAATGGTTTTGTTATGATTTTGTTTCTGTTTAGTTCTTTTTTCGAGTTTTGTACCTCAAAAAGAAAAAGGGTACCCTTATAAGATCACTTTGTGGTCCGTCCGTACGTCCGTTCCTCCGTCTGTCTGTCAAGACACTACCTCTTGAGTATTCTAAGTTAGCTCGTATATATTGACATTCTCAAAAGAATCAAAATTTATAGGGTTGGGGGTGACATAGACCTAGATTTCTGGAAAACCTGCCAGAACAGCTTTCTTTCAGCCAGAAGTCATAATACTCGACGGTCACCATCACAGACCGCATTAAGTTGGTAATCTAGAAAAAATAAAAAACGGGGACAAATCTCACACAAGTTAACCTAGTAGGCTTGTACTGTGACTACTAGGCAACGATTAACACACTTATACAGAGAAATAAATACTTATACCGGGTGTACAATCCAAATGGGTCAGTATGGTGAAGTCGAAAACTATGAGAGATAGCGAGATCTGTTCTTAGGAACCATGACGTCGATTTTAGATTTAATAATAATCAAAATACATATTTAATATAGATTTTTAATATTTCAATTTTGTTGTGCTTCTTGCGACTTGCAGAATTTATACACATTGATTTTGACCAGGTTCGATTCCCGGTTATGTATGAGAGTTATTAAAAAAGTTTGAATGTAATTATTAATAAATCTTAAATCGACGTCATGGTTCCTAAGAACAGATCTCGCTATCTCTCATAGTTTCTGACTTCTCCATACTGACCCATTTGGATTGTACACCCGGTATACTTACATAGAAAACACCCAAGACTCAGAAAATACTCGCACTCATCACACAAATACTTGCCTTGACCGGGAGTCGAACCCGCGACCGCTAGATTCGTAGGCAGGGTCACTATCAACTAGGCAAACTGCGTCAAAACCCCTATAAAATTTAAGACAGCATTATTGTTCTTGTTAATAAACCCAAAACGAAAACAAGTGTTTGGCCCCATTACATGTCCATATTTTATCATAAAAGTTACTTTAAAAATTCTTTATACGATGTTATGAAATATTTCGCGAAGAATATTTCTGATTTTCCGCTCTCAAAGTCGATTTAAAAATGCCGCGCTGTAAGAAAACTTTAAGCCTCTATCGCGGAAAATATTACTTGTTAACATTTAAAGTTTTAACTACGTTTCTCTACGTCGACGCCAAAGAATAATTAAAAATATTAAGTATTAAAACTCTCTAGCGGGTAAGCCTTGAAGGCGTAACAACTAACAGGAGGAAACTGTTAGAATTGAAAATAATTATATGGTTTATTATGTCCCCAGTCATGATTTTATTAGGCCGACATCACGTGAAAATTGACAATATACACATTTGAAAACCACTAACCAGTGGTACATAACGCGGTAACCCTGTCAACAAACCTAGAAGTTCTGGATTCGATTCTATGGGCAAATTACTTGTGTATTGAGTGCGAGTATTTTTCTTGAGTCTAAGACAGTTTTGTTCTCATAAATGTTTATCGTGGAACAAGTACAATACTTATAATAATTAGGGAAAGGCCTGATTGTGCAAAATGTGGTTACAGAATTACAATTTTTTATTAGAGTTGATGGTATTTCTGCAGCTCTGCCTATTCTACTCTGGAAATGAAGGCCTTATACCTATGATTTAAATGTATTGTTCTATGTTCTGTTTTTTTTTGGGTGTTCAATAAAGAGGACAATGTCACACAAATTGACCTAGTCCCAAACTAAGCTCTAGGCTTGTAATATGGGTACTAGACAACGATAAACATACTTATATAGAGAAATACATACTTAAATACATAGAAAACATCCAAGAATCAGGAACAAATATTCGCGCTCATCACACAAATATCTGCCCTTACCGGGATTTGATTCCAGGACCGCTGGGTCCGCAGGGACCCAGGAGGCAGGGTCACTTCCAACTAGGCCACCGTGTCGTTCAATTAAGAGTATTTGTCAATACAAAAATCTTGAAAAAATATACAAGCTATCGTAATTTACTACCGGTTAATAAAATACAGTAAATCTTGATTGCATTCATTGACTACATCGTTACGGCGGGTAGCCAGTAATCGAGACAATGACATCACCGCGTCAGCCGTCTCCGTCCATTAGCCTTGATTCACGCCCGCACAGGGCCGCAAAAACAGAAGAGCAGTCTAGTATTCATTAGTTAGTAGGTTACGCTCCTGACCTTTTCTGCGTGATAAAAAATAAAAAAATAAAATACAATACAAATACTCTTTATTGAACACAAAAAACAGACCACGGAACAGTACATTTAAATCATAGGTATACAACAGGCAGTCTTATCGCTATATAGCGATCTCTTCAGACAACCTTAGACAGACAAATAACTAAGGACACATGGCAGGCGGTGTAAACTAATTCCAATAGAACTCAAACTAAACGACTACAAGAAACATGTAAAGTATTTCAATTTTGGAATGAATACTGTTTATAAATAATCTGAATATGAAAACATAAAGTAAACAAATTAATAAATACATATAATTATCCATCTATACATATAATATATACATACATACATTCTGCAAATCAGTCAAACAATGATAAAATTACGCAACAGATTTTGACGCGGTTTTTTTTAAATAGATAGAGTGATTCAAGGCGTAGGTTTATATATAATACTCTACCTGGCGCGAAGTGAGGGCGGGTTGCTAGTTGTATATATTTGTATTGAATTTAAAATCGATTTTGCATGTTTTTTTTTTCAATCATTATCTAATATTTACTATCACAATAAGTAAATAACTAATAAATATCAGCCGACAATCTCACACAAATTGACCTAGGCCCAAACTAAGCTCTAGGCTTGTACTATGGGTACTAGACAACGATAAACATACTTATATCGAGAAATACATACTTAAATACATAGAAAACATCCAAGACTTGGGAACAAATATTCGCGCTCATCACGCTAATATTTGCCCTTACCGGGATTTGAACCCAGGACCGTTGGCTTCGGAGGCAGGTTCACTCCCAACTAGGCCAACGTGTCGTCAAAAAGGAATAAAATAAAAACAAATAATTAAAAAACTTTATTTTCTTTTTGTTTGGCATATTATCAAATTGATTGCAATGCTTAAACTAATGCTATCATAGCTCGGACTAATCATCGCAAAACTAAATACGAAAATAGAACAAGATGCAATAGAGTCGTCACATGGGTTTGATTATTATTATCTAAAGAGGATATTTTCGCAATTAGCATTTGACTTAGTTTAATTGCATTTCCGCTTTACCTTTGTCACGTGACGTTCCTGCAGCAGTTTATGACAGCTAAAATTTGTAAAAGTATAATGTTGTTATTTCTAAATATTTTAATTATGGCGTAGTACGAGGGGTGTTCAATATATTCGTGGTACAGGTAAGAAAAAAAAAAGTTTTCGATGTAATAATATTTTTATTTTTCTATATATTCGCCTCTTATTTCGATGCATTTGGTAGATCGGTCAATTATTTTTCTTAACCCGTCATAAAAATAATTTTCATTCTGGCTGTCAAAATGTTCATTCACCGCTACCTTCAACGCTTCATCGTCACTATACCGCTTTCCGCGCAGATCTTTTTTAAGATTGGGAAATAAGAAGTAGTCGCTTGGAGCCAGATCTGGGCTATATGGTGGGTGACTGATAGTTTTAAACCCACAGTCACTAGCAGTAGCTGTGGCAATTTGAGCACTGTGGACGGGGGCATTGTCGTGGAGAAGCAGAACACCTTTGGCCAGCTTTCCTCTCTTTTTTTCTTTTATTGCTTCCCGCAGCTGTTGTAAAATATTAGAATAGTACGCTCCAGTTATATTAACACCCTTATTTTTGTAGTCAATGAGCAATATGCCTTTATAATCCCAAAATATTGTAGCCATGACCTTGCCAGCTGAAGGGACGACCTTGAACTTTTTGGGATGGGCTGTACCTCTAACATGCCACTGCATTGATTCTTGCTTACTCTCTGGGTCATAGTGATAAACCCAGGTTTCATCTCCGGTAACAATCCTTTTAATAATCTCATCTGGATTTTCCCCACACAGCTTTATAAACTCTGAACAGCATGCAACTCGCGTTTGTTTCTGATGTGGCGTCAACATTCGCGGCACCCATCTCGCACTAACTTTTGACATGTTCAGTTGATCATGAATGACAGTGTGTATGATACCTACAGAAAGGTTGGTTCTCTCAGCAATCGATTTTACTTTGACCCGACCATCCTCTAATATAATGTTTTCCACTTTTTCGTCATTTTCTTGAGAAGTGGCATAAACAGGCCGGCCCGGTCGAGGGTCATCTTCAATGCTTGTCCTTCCTCGTTTAAACTCACTAGACCACTTTTGAATCATCGATAACGAAGGAGCATACTCGCAATAAACTGTATCCATTTCTTCTTTTATAGTTTTTTGACTTTTTCCTTGTTTTGTTAAGAACTTTATTACGGCTCTGTGCTCTAATTTTTCGAACATCGTAAAATCGTTCATAGTGATGACGTTTCTTCGGCAGTTGCAGAAAAACAAATGAAAGTTTTGCCTCCATATCTATTGGTTTTTAATCACTGTTAATGACACTTACTGGCCAGTAATAAAATGTTTACTAAAAGAGGTTGTAACATATCAGTACCACGAATATCAGAGAGAAGTGTGGTCTGAAAGAAGATATGGTGACTAAAATTGAAAAGGGCATGCTTCGATGGTTCGGTCATTTGGAAAGGATGGATGAAAAAAGATTGATGAAAGAAATTTACAATGCTAAAGTGAGTGGAAGGGTTGGAAGGGGTCGCCCTAGGCGTACTTTTTTGAATCAAATCGGGGAAATACTGGAAAAGGGCCGAATCTTAAGTACCCGAAACCGACGTGCATGCATGACTCGATGTATGAATGTGGAAGAAGCGAAAGAGCTTTGTCAGGATCGTAGCAGGTGGAAAGAAGTGGTCTCTGCCAACCCCTCAGGGAAACAGGCGTAATTTATGTATGTATGTATGTATGGTGTAATTAAAACCGGAACCTGGATTTTGAGTAAAATATAATTACTTGACCATTTGAACAAAACATTCTGCACCAGTTAATAGAGTATCAGTTGATGGTTGCTTAAGTCCAACTCAACCGGAGAAGAAAATTGGTGACGAAAATACCCTAAAAAACTTAAATATTCATAATGCTATTTGTAATAAAACTCTGTAGCTCCGTTCTATATCAGCGTTTATTCCCGACTAATCTGAACTACCTTACAAATACCAATATCAGTTAACCATGTGAATCTACCTACATTACACTCCTCTACACTAAATCCTTAAATGCTATGCTATTCTAAAAGCTTCAATTACCTACTTATACTTATAACTTACATCGAGTTACTTAATATCTATAATTGGGCTTGTTAAGTCTACACTGTCTAATAGGGCGAGCTCGGGGTGTAGACGGCGTAGTGGCCTGAGGCGACCCGAATTGCCAGTCTGGAGAGGATGGAGAGGCCGGCGCTGGGCCCGGCCCGGCCGCCGCGCCGCGCGGCGACACCTCCGCGCGCGCCGCCCGCTCCGACCGGCCCTCCGCCGCGCCGTCTGGCGTGTGTGTGTCCGAGAGTTCCGACTGAGAATTTGAGCTCGAGTTATCCAACCCGCAAGTAGTAGTCGCGAGGGATAATCTACCATTACTCGGCCGACTGCGTAATTGATCGATATGCCTATGTACCATTTCTCCATTTTCACCTACAATCTTAAAATTACTAGGTCCCAGGACATCCACTACTCGACCTGGGATCCATTTTTCCCCCTTAAGATATTGCCTATACCACACTTCCTCTTCCCTGTCGACGCTTCTGCTCGCACCCGCCGCCGCCTCCTGTTGGCGCCGCTGTGCTCGACGCACTTGATCACCTCTGTCCGGTTTGATAACGTCTAAACGGGTACGAATACGTCTTCCTAGGAGCAACATAGCCGGGCTTTCCCCGGTAGTTGAATGTTCTACGTTCCTATAATAAATCAAAAAGGACCAAAGCGCCCGGTCTACGTTTTGTTTTTCTTGTATTGCTTTTTTAATTACTCGTTTCACTGTTCTAACCGCGTTCTCCGCTAGACCGTTGGAAGAAGGGTGATAGGGCGCCGTGAAAATGTGCTCTATTCCATGACATTTATTGAAGGTCTCAAATTCCTTCGCAGCAAATTGCGGCCCGTTATCGCTAACTATTTGTTTAGGTAATCCCCACCTACTGAATAATTCACTTAATCGATCTATCAAGCCGCCAGCGGTGGTGCTATTGACGTTAAAAACTTCTATCCATTTGGACATAGCGTCCACTACCACGAGGTAGGTTTTTCCCGCGATGGGCCCCAAGAAGTCGAGGTGCAGGCGCGCCCAGGGTCGCTGCGGCCAGGGCCACATGCGCGGCGCGTGGCGCGGCGGCGCGTCCGCCTGCGCCGCGCACACGGCGCAGGCGCGGCACGTCGCCTCCACCGCTTCGTCGACGCCTCCCCACCACACGTAACTACGAGCTAACGCTTTTGACTTCACAATACCCACATGCGGTTCGTGAATCATTTCCAAAACCTTATCCTTACATTTCTCCGGAACTACAAGCCTATGCCCCCACATGACGCAACCTAATTCCTCGTACAGCTCATTCTTCCTATTATGATAAGGTTGTAAGCTAGAAATTTCGCAGCGTGCCGGCCACCCGTCCCTAACGTAACTCAACACTTTTGACAGTAACGGGTCTCGCGACGTCTCCCGCTTTATTTCATTATAATCTAGCAATAAAGCCTGTTGCACGAAATGTAAGTAAGTTTGCTCCGGCGGAGTCCTCCTACCCCGCGAGCTACCAGCGACCGGCAGCCGCGACAAGCCGTCGGCACCGTTCTCATCGGTGCACACATACTCGATATCGTAGGAGTATGCTGATAAAATTATTGCCCATCTCTGCATACGGCTAGCTACCATTGTAGGTATTCCTGTATTCGGACCGAATATTGACACTAAAGGCTTATGGTCGGTACGTAAAGTGAAGTGCCTCCCGTATAAATATTGATGAAACTTGTTCATGCAAAAAATTATTGCTAAAGCTTCCCGGTGTATTTGCGAGTAATTTTTCTCAGCGTCATTCAACGCACGAGACACGTAGGCCACCGGCCGCTCCCCGCCGCCGCCGGCGGCCGGCTGCGAGAGCACCCCCGCTACCCCCCGCGCGCTTGCGTCACACGTCACTATTAACGGCACCTTAGGGTCGTAATGCGCCAACACCTCTGCACTAGATAACAATGATTTAATTTGTGTAAATGACTTTTCGCACTCCGTGGACCAGAACCACTGCTTTTCTTTCTTAAGTAACTCGTGCAAGGGCGCTAGCGTATCACTCATGTTCTTGATAAATTTTCCGTAGAAATTGATAATACCTAAAAAAGAGCGCAGCTCTGTAACATTAGTAGGTCTAGGTGCCCCCACTATCGCTTCAACCTTAAACGGGTCGGTTTTAATTCCATTTTTGCTAATAATGTAACCTAGGTATTGGATCTCCTCCACTAAGAATACGCACTTAGTACTTTTTAACTTTAATCCGTATTTGTGCATCCGGTTAAGGACTGCTTCGAGCGCCTCTAGATGTTCCTGTTTAGTTTTCCCCCCTATAATTACGTCATCTAAAAATGTTTCTACGTTAGGAATATTTCGAAGTAAATTACACATTATTCGTTGGAAGATTCCTGGACTCGACGCTAACCCGAATACTAACCTATTGTATCTGTATAACCCGCGGTGCGTATTAATAACTGTGTATTTCTTTGAATCGTCGAGCTCTATTTGGTTATAGGCTTGGGAAAGGTCTATTTTGGAGAAATAGCACGCACCGCTTAAGTTGACCATAAGGTCGTCTATCCTGGGCAAGGGGTACCGATCAATCAGCAACACAGGGTTAACTGTCGCCTTATAATCCGCACAAATTCTCAGAGAACCGTCAGATTTAGTTACCGGCACCAAAGGCGAGGCCCAGTCGGAGCAGTCGACGGGCTCAATGATGCCGTCGCGCAGCATGGCGTCCAGCTCGGTGTCGATGCGCTCGCGCAGCGCGTACGGCACGGGCCGCGCGCGGTGGAACACCGGCGCCGCGCCCTCGCGCACGCGCAGCGTCGCGGCCCCGCCTGTGTACTTCCCGAGCCCGCCGCTAAACACTTCCTTAAATCTGCAACACAATTCATTTATCTCGTCAGACATTCGTGCACGGTCAGTTGATACACTGTGACAATGACTAAACTTAGGTATGTTGATATTAAGCTCCGTCAACCATTGTCTACCTAACAGTGCCGTGGTACCCCCGTCGATTACAAAAAGATCTAAGCGCTCTGTTCGCCCCCCGTAAGTTACCCTAGGTTTTATGACCCCTAACGGTTTAATTTTTGAGCCATCATAAAACTTTAAAATCAGATCGCAGGGTGCGAGTGAGTTATGACTTAAAAGATTTCTATAAGTTTCACTATTTATACATGAAACGGCTGTACCCGTATCGACCTCCATGTTTATATTTTGATTGTCTATAGTGATCGGTAAACTCACCGGCCGGTAGTCATTCAAACACAAATGGTGAAAATCTTCTTCCGCGGGAGCGTCGCTCCAGTCCGAGTCCGCCGCCTCCGCCGTGCCATAGTGCAGCCTGCCGGGCCCGCCCACGCCCCGGGTAGAACTCTCGCGGCGAGGGCACACGCGACGGAGATGTCCCGTGCGTTGGCACATGCTGCACACGTAGTCCCGGAACCGACAAGTCGCATGGTCATGATCCGTCGCTCCGCAGCCAGCGCAGTTACTCCGGCGAACCCCTCCGCCGTCCGTTCTGAAAGCGGAGACGCCGACCCGCGTCGCACCGCGCGCTCCACCTGCGCCTCTCGCCGGCCCGCTGGCGCTGCGCTCGCGCCCGCCGCCCCCGGGCCGCGCGCCGCGCGCCAGGCGCCGGCCGGAGCCCTCGGGCACCATCGCGTGGACCGCGGCCGGCCCGCCGGTCCCCGCACCGATGTTCCCGGTGCCCGGCGCCGCTTCTACCGCAGCCGCGTCCCGTTCCGCCGCCTCCAGAGAGCCCGCGAGTTTTATAGCGGTAGCGTAAGTAACCGTGTCGTCCTCGGCGAATAACCTTTGACGTATTACGTCACTTCTCAACCCGCAAACGAATTGGTCTCGTAGGTTCTCACTTAGGTTGGTCTGAAATTTACAATACCTTGCGAGCTTTTTTAATTCTGCCACGTACTCTGCCACATTCTCGTCGTTCGCTTGCCTTCGTTGTCGAAACCGGTACCTTTCCGCAAGTACTGAAGGCGTCGGTTGTAGGTGCTGACGCATGAGATCGATCGCGGCATCATATTGCAACGTAGATGGTTTATTTGGGCTTGCTAAATTGACCAACAACTCGTAGGCTTCGTTACCCATGACCGCAATTAACGTAGGCAATTTTAATTCGGTTTTCACATCGTTCACTACAAAGTACATCTCCAGTCTATCCACGTATGAAGACCACGTTCCGCTTTGGCAATCGAACACGCCGACCTTCCCCACTGACATAGTTGTTATCAGTAAGATCGACTATGCACCGTTATAATTGTTTATCGCGCCGCGAGCACCAACCCCAATGATACGAGTACACAACACAATTTATGCACGCTTAGATAATCCCAGCTTCGTTAGCCACTGTAATAAAACTCTGTAGCTCCGTTCTATATCAGCGTTTATTCCCGACTAATCTGAACTACCTTACAAATACCAATATCAGTTAACCATGTGAATCTACCTACATTACACTATTGTATTACATCGTTTTCCATTTCCGAGTTGTAAGTTTTGCGATGATTTGTCCGAGCTAAGGTAATGAGATAAGACACCAGCTATGACTTTTTGTACGAAACGCGCCACTTCGCGCCGCTTCATTTGTTTTATCATTTGCGGCTCAGTTTTAATCAATTTTGTGAGCAATTATTAACATGACTTTGAGGTCAATGACATTTCATTGCTGGCCAGTCGTTATAAGTAATGATTTTTTTATTGTGTAATTAAGATGGCGTCGGGACTCTGTAGAGCCGACGTTATTTATTATGTTTTAATATACTGAGGTCATTTGTTAATATTGACGTGTAGTTACGTCGTTTTGTTAGGAAATGGAAGCCTTAATTAGGTTAGATGCTTAATGCAGTTGGATATTTAAGTACTTTTTCTATTAGGCAATACTCACTTCAGATGGCTGATAGTTTTTTAGTTTAGTTTAGTTTTTTTATTATTATTAACTATCTTATACTCCTTCCTTTCTCGGGATTTGGCTGAAAAACAGCGCTGCGTGTGTCGCCCCTGCGCGGGCGCAATCGGCAGCATTTGCTGACGCCAAGACCTTTTGCCACGCCCGTTCAATTTAATTCTGTCTACATGTTTCAGTTTGGTTTTGTTATTATACTGTAACTTTGTTTTTTTTAAGAATCTGTTAGTCTGTGTGGCAATAAACGCATTTCATTTATTTATTTCACTTTAGTTTTAATGTCAAAGAAACAAAACCAACCATGCGTCTTAAAATCATCACATAACCACCTTAAACTCCTTACAACCGGAATGCAAATCAAAGAATTAATATTCCGCTGCAGCAGAACCTTTGTCATAAGTTATTTAATACTCGTATAGACAAATATTTCTATACTGTTTCCTTGGTACTGTTCTCAAGATTTATTGCCAGCTGCCAGCTCATAATCACTGCGCTAGTTGAGGAGTTATGCGATAAACAATAAATTAACTCTTCACTATAGTTTGCTGCAATACACGATGAATAGTTCAAATGGTCAGTCAATGTTTTATGTCGTTGGTTGAGTATGTAGTATAAAGTGACTATGTACCTACACCTATACTTTTATTGTAAGATACAACTGGTGGAGGAGCGGTGTTCTCTTAACACAAGTATGCATATCTACTTAAAAAGAGGCACCAGCATAGATACTGTTATTTAATTTAAGTTTAAATGATTTTTTTTTTAATTTTTTTATTGAATTTTAGTTGGTTGAGTATATTTTCTTTTAAGCACCTAAAAATATATAGTGAGTGAAATAATTTGATGATTATTTTATTTTATAATTTGATTGCGTGCTCGCCGGGTTAGAATAGTGCCACTCCATGTCTTCCCGTGGATGTCGTAAGAGGCGACTAAGGGAATAAGGGCTTGCAGTACTGTTAGGCGATGGGCTTGCAACCTGTCAGGATATATTCCCGCTAACCTTTGGGGGGTTGAGGAAAATAAGAAAGCAAAAACAGAGGACATTGCTCAATTATTTATAAGGAGTCAAGCCAGTTATACGAGTATATATGTATGACCATCATGTATTTTGAACTTTATATACATACAAATACATAACGTCACGCCTTTATTCCCAGAGTGGGGTAGGCAGAGCAACAGAATACCAACAACTCTAAACTTGTCGATAATTCTGTAACCACATTTTGCATAGTCAGGCTAAGATGTTTACCAGTGAATTAGTGACAGGTTGCAAGCCCATCGCCTAACAGCATCTACTACAAGCCCTTATTCTCTAAGGTCGAGTTGTTTGATCAGTAGTTAACTCAACTAATGGTTAAAATTCGAAAAAAGAATCAAAAATTTGACACTTTTCCTTGAGATTTAACCATTAGTTACGATTTTTAACAATTCGTTAGTTTAACTACTGATCAAACAACAGGCCCTTAGTCGCCTCTTACGACATCCACGGGAAGACATGGAAGTGGCACTATTCTAACCCGGCAACCACACGGGGGCCACAGGGGGGGGGGGGGGGGGACTTTATATATTACGGTACATACCCGATTTACCGATTGAAAAAACCGGGCAAGAGCATATCGGCCCATGCTCAGAGTGGGGTTCCGAAGCCGCTAAGTACTACAAACATAAAAATCGACAAGTAATAACTAATTTTCTATTTCAAGTCATTTGATCCCGTCTAAGATGATTTTAGTAGGTATAAACACTTTAATCGGCTGTATCTCAAGAACCAATGATGTCTACTTAGTCTTGATAGTTTGCCTTTTAAATTCGTTATATGCGCTTTCATTTAAGTTTTTTTCTGATTTTTAGTAGGTATTTGTAGTTTTAGCTGTGGGGGGTAACACTCGACTTAAACAAAAATTAGCGATATAGAGCTTAATAAAATAAATAAATTTCATAAATGTATCGCTTGATCGAAAACTGTTTTCACAAACCCACAATATTTTTGAAAAACCTATCCAACGACACCCTACACTATGGGGTAGGCGAGAAAATAAAAAATTCCCACGGACCGTGTAGCTGAGGCACACTAAAAATAATTAATTTTGTACATTTTATTATACCACTCTGTTGGCGTAACTAATATGTATATTCATGCAAAATTACAGCCTTCTAGTACTAAAAGTATCTGCGATAGGCCGCGGACGGACGGACATGGCGAAACTACAAGGGTTCCTACTACAATAGTACAATTGCGCAGCCAAATCAATACTTATACCTAAGGGTAGATAGTTCCTCGATGCAGTCAAGCATTTGTGAAACGTTGGAATAAGTTTATGAATAACCACCATGTGTTAATATGTGCATCAACTATAACTTCGAGCAATCCGGATACAATAATAGCGGTAACCGATCTCCGCTGCTCATAAAACATTTGGTTAAGAAGGGCATTACGAACACGGTGCAATATCGTTTGCATCTGTATTTACGAGTTCAAACATCTGGTACAATTGCGTGTAATACATTTTACGACTTGGATTTCATTTGAACTCTAAGGCAATGTTCCCATTATGCACATTTAAATTTAGAAACTGACTTAAGTCACAATGGAGTCGTTTTTATTTCAAGCTTATTATTGGTTTGATTTAGCGTTTAGTTGCAGATCGTATCTTGAGTTGGGTTGTTTTTGTTCGTCGGGAGGTCGATGGGAAATAACTGAGTGTGTGACGCATATTTTCAAGCTTTTATTTTTATTTCAGTTCACATGTTTGTTGGTGTATCAATACTTTTTAATAGTAGTTATAAATGCAACTCAGTCAGAGTATTAATAATGTAAATTCTAGTTGTGGTACGTAGTGTGAGTAAGTTGCGCTATTTAGCGATAGCGTCATTATTATAGCGTTATTCTCGTAGTACGTTACTATTACATACATACATAACGTCACGCCTTCATTCCCAGAGTGGGGTAGGCAGAGCTACAGAAATACAAACAACTCTAAAAAGACATGTTATTAATTCTGTAACCACATTTTGCACAATCAGGCCAAGAAGTTTACTAGTGTATTAGTGACAGGTTGCAAGCCCATCGCCTAACAATACTACAAGCCCTTATTCCCTGAGTCGCCTCTTACGACATCCACGGGAAGACATGGAATGGCACTATTCTAACCCGGCAACCACACGGGCGACGTACGGTTACGTTACTATTATAACCTTATAAACTTAGATCCATTGCGGTATTCGGGCGTTTTCCAAAAAAAGTGTACATCGTTAAAAACAAAATTAAAAAAAAAACTTTTTTTCCATTCGTCACGAAAATTAACGTATCGAAATGTATTTCAAATTTTCGTGACGAAATGGAAAAAGCTAATTTTCGTGATGAAATAGAAATATTAATTTAAATCATAAAAACTTTTGCTAAGTAATCTTTCCTTTATTTATAATTTAAATTCCATGCCCTGTGTGGTTTCCGGGTTAGAATAGTGCCACTCCATGTCTTCCCGTGGATGTCGTAAGAGGCGACTAAGGGAATGAAGGCTTCTAGTATTGTTAGGCGATGGGCTTGCAACCTGTCACTAATACACTAGTAAACATTTCAGCTTACTTGTGCAAAATGTGGTTACAGAATTATTAACATGTCTTTTTAGAGTTGTTGGTATTTCTGTAGCTCTACCTACCCCACTCTGGGAATGAAGGCGTGATGTTATGTATGTATGTAAATTCCATTAATATATAAGTAAATTTATTTTATTTTTATTTATAACAGGCACACCCACGGCATACACATCGACTACTATAAATAGAGATTACATTTCTGTATTACTGCTTATGTAGGCATAGGCCATGCGTGCACAACATTCTACTATACTATTCGTTTGAAAGTGACATGCAAAAATTAACTTATAGATCATGAGCCATGGGAAGGCTCATAAACTCTAAACTGCAACAACTACACTACTGTGCAGGGTCCGTCCGGATCGCTACCACCATCTTATCCATTAACAACCCGCCAAGCAACAGTGTTCGCATTGTTGTGTTCCGGTGTGGGGATAAGACAACCGGTGAAATTACTAACATAGAGGCATTCCATCTTAGTCCTCCGGGTTGGCAACGCATTTGAGATCTTGGGATTACAGTCTTGAGAATTCAAATGTCTATGGGTCTCAGATTCCACTTACCATCAGGTGGCCTGAGTGCTCGTGTGCCTACTCCTTAACATGAAAAAAAAAACTACAAAGAAACCAAAGAAACAGAAAACATTTAAATACTTTAACTGAAACTTATACTAAAATGAGTAATAAACACAGCTCGGACTAATCAACGCAAAACAAAATACGGATATAGAACAATATGCAACAGAGTCTGAATTGCATTTCCGCTATACTTTGTCACGTGACGTTGCCGCAGCAATTTATGACAGCTAAAATTCGTAAAACTATAATGTTGTTATTTGTAAATATTTTAAGTACGGTGATATTAAAAACGGTTATTAACTGGATTAAGGACTATTTTGAGCTAAATATAATTACTTGACAATTTGAAAAATCAACCGTCAGAAATAAAAAAACGTTGATTTAAACTGATATATTATATAGTTAAAATTATAATTATGAATATTATTCATGATACGATTGTATTACATCCTTATCCATTTCCGAGTTGTAATTGTTTTGCTATGATTAGTCCGAGCTATGGTAATAAATATCACGGGACAATGTCACACAAATTGATCTAGTCCTAAACTCGAGGCTAGTACGAGTACAATTGGTACTGGCAACGATATACTTATATAGATAAATGAATACTTAAATACATAGAAAACATCCAAGACTCAGGAACAAATGCTCGTGCTCATCATACAAATATCTGCCTTTATCGGGATTTGATTTGGATTCGATAAAAGAATAACATTGCTAATGGTTGTGTATATAGCGTATATGCCTCGCGATGCTGTTTACACAGACTTAGTACATAAAGATTAGTACTGCTCACTGCTACTTGCCGTCGGTAAACAACGAGTGTTAGTACTAAACATTAGCACTCGCCTGAACAAGGCGATAAACAACACATTTGGTAAATAGTAATGCATTCTTGCTAAAATTACTCAAAGCGTTATATATGTTTGGCTTAGAACCAAAGACAAATACAAATTAGGTTGTCCCATCTGTAATTTTAGGTTATACTAGCTTCTATGTCGTGTTAATTTTCCTGGGCTGGGATTCTACACGGTAATAACGATATCGTCTTTGACCAGGGCTGGGATTCAACACGGTATTATCGATATCTTCTTTGACGTGTTTCCGTATTGTCAACGTTTTTATAACTCTTATGTCATTTACAATAATGGCGACTGTGACATAAACGATTCTAAAACACGTCAAACGCGATATAGTTATAACGCACTTGAAAAAAGGCCATGTTTCCGTATTGTCAACGTTTTCATAACTCTTATGTCATTTACAATAATGGCGACTGGAACATAAACGATTCTAAAACACGTTATAACGCAGTTGAATAGAGGGATAGGGCTGGGATTGTACACGGTAATAACGATATCGTCTTTGACCTGTTTCCATATTGTCAACGTTTTGATAACTCTAATTTCATTGATAATAATGGCAGCCGAGTCAAAAACGATGCTGAAACATGTCAAACACGATATCATTTTAACGCAGTGGAATAGAGGCCCTGTAATAAAGAGTACTTTTTGGGAATATAATTCAATACATACATTACATCACGCCTTCATTCCCTGAGTAGGGTAGGCAGAGCTACTGATTCCAACAACTCAAAAAGATTGGTTGGTAAATCTACAACCACATTTTGCAGAATCCGGCTAAGATGTTTTCCAGTGTATTATTAGTGACAGGTTGCAAGCCCATCGCCTAACAGTACTATGTAGTACTGTTCGGCTGTTCGCCTCTCACGACATCCACGGGAAGACATGGAGTGGTACTATTCTAACTCGGCAACCACGCGACAATTACATTAGAGAAACACCTAACCGGCGGTATCCGAATACAATGTTACATTTTTTATAGCGTTGAGTAACACATTACTGAAGCCCTAATTTAATATTAATCTTTGAGAAAAACACGGTCTGTAGCAACCCGCTGTACGTCTGAAATCCAAATTGAATATTATTTATTCAAATTTACTCGTCTCATGAAAGAATACGGAAAATATACGGATAATAAGGCAACGCTGTTTTCTGTGCTAGTCAAAGCATTCCTGTTTATGACAGATCAAGAAATCTTTGAGCTGATCTTAAGCTATGCGATTACTCAGTAAACATTCTGTTCTGGGTAAGTTTTTATGTTCTTATTTGAAAATGTATTAAGACTTTTAGGAAAACTATTTTACCCATTTGCTGAGGATCCTCCACTTTGTGCTTTTCGTTGTCCCTCGCTTTGTCCAATGTACTGTTTTCATAGATAATAATTTAATTGGAATATGTAACTTTTAGGTACGTTGTAGGCTGCGCATGCCGAGGTTACCCATAACTAGGGAAACAATTAGCGCTAAAAACATAATATCCATTTATTAACACAAGAGTTTTGTTTGTTTACCTTATGGTTGCCGGGTTAGAATAGTGCCACTCCACGTCTTCCCGTGGATGTCGTAAGAGGCGACTAATGGAATAAGGGCTCGTAGTAGTGTTAGGCGATGGGCTTGCCACCTGTCACTAATACACTGGTAAACATTAAGATGTTTGTTGTCTGATTGAGCAAAATGTGGTTACAGAATTATCAAAAAGTTTTTTAGAGTTTTGGTGATTTTGTAGCTCTGCCTACCCCACTCTGGGAAAGAAGGCGTGACATTATTACGACGTGTTCTTCTAAGATCTTGAATCTAGTCGTTCGACGAATTTCTGTTAATCTAATCTAATTAACTACGCTCAAAGCCAGTGTCATGCTCAAGACTCCTGAGTGCAGTCGACAGTGTAATTGAGTGCGGTGTCAGACTTAAGTGCAGTCCAATGATCGAGCAATGGATCTGAAGAGGGGCTTTGTAGACTAGAGGCTAAACAGATCACGATTGCAAATTACCTGATGGATTTAAGGCCATTTTCAAAATAAAGTGTCCCCTGTTAATTCATATATTGGTATGTACAATACAATACAATACAAAACACTTTATTGCACCAAACAAAAACTTTACACAGAATTTGCACAATTTAGAAGACCCAGGTAAACAACAGGCGGTCTTATCGCTGATTAGCGATCTCTTCCAGACAACCTTAGAAGGGATAAGGTGCAAGTTAAAACAATTTACACAGTAGGTGGTGCAGACCAATTTCGAACAATAACAAGGAACTATGCTAGCTATAAAATACAATATACCTATAAATACACGCTTACCAAACTAATAAATGGATAATCAAATACATACTAATACAAACTAATACATTATAATGACTTACATGAATAAATAGATAGTAATATAGCCAAGCAACAGTGTTCGCATTATTGTGTTCCGGCGTGGGGATAAGACAACCGGTGAAATTACTAGCATAGAGGCATTCCATCTTAGTCCTCAGGGTTGGCAACGCATTTGAGGTCTCAGGATTATGGTCTTGAGAATTCAAATGTCTATGGGTCTCAGATTCCACTTACCATCAGGTGGCCTGAGTGCTCGTGTGCCTTCTCCTTAACATAAAAAAAAAAAAAAAAAAAAAAAAAAAAAACATTTATGTCAATACATACACATCAGGGAAAAAAAGCAGCCACACGACAGAAATGCATAGTAAGAGAAATGTACTGAGACAATACAATTAAGACTGCGACAAAAAGTGCTCAAGGAGAAGTTTCTTAAATACAGGTAAAGATTTAGCCTGCCGCAGCTCCACAGGGAGGGAGTTCCACAGACGGACAGCCTGAAAGGTAAAAGAATTGTTGTAGAATTTAGTTGATGAGGAGGGTACAGTTAAAATACAATTTTGGGAGCAACGAATCGACGTAAAAAAGTTAAAACGCTCCTTGAGGTAACGCGGGGTTGCAGGGAAGAACAGAACACAGTAGAGGAGATTAAGGATATGAAAGTACCGGCGAAAACGGATAGGAAGCCACTTGAGTTGCGAACGAAAATTATATGTATTAATTGTATGTATGTAATTGTATGTATGTATTTTGTATTAGGATATAATTTTAATATTTATCTATTTACATCTTGGCCTGAGTGTGCAAAATGTGGTTACAAAATTATCAACAATTAATTTTAGAGTTGATGGTATTTCCTGTAGCTCTGCCTACCCCACTCTGGGAATGAAGGCGTGACGTTACGTATGAGCTTTGTTTTGTCTGTTCGTAATACATAATAAATAAATAAATAAAAGTCGGGCATATTATGCGGTTCGGCTTCTCGTGTTATAGTATATTGTCTGTTTTTTATACCTAAACAAAAAATAGAGCGTTACAAGTTTCTAAGCCCCCAACAAAAAGAGAAGGGTTGCTTATAAGTTCTTATAACTCCCCACTTTTTTATCGGCGGGTAAAATCTTGTAACGAGATTTTGTGGGACCTCTTTTTGTATCCGTGTGTCAGTGTGTGTCAGTGGCACCATACCTCCCAAATAGATCAACTGATTTGAACACGTTTTTTCTAAAATAAAGCTAGTTTAATTAGAATGGTTTTCTTTCATAAAAATCGAACTATTTAAGAGATAAGAATCAGCTCTGAAAGAAGGGGTCGCCAGTATGGCGGCAGTTTTTATCTGTTCGATAGTTATTTTATTTTTTACTGTTAACGAATGCAAAAAAAGTACAAAGAATATATAAGGACTATCATAGTGCAACCTGGAACCTAGAGAGTGCATAATTATGTTACAGTAGTACGCGTTAGCCTAGTTGGTTGTGACCTGCCTACGAAGCTAGCGGTCCCTTGTTCGATTTCCGAGTATTTGATTCTGAGTCTTGGATTTTACCTATGTATTTAAGTCGTTATTTTATAAGTATGTGTATCGTTGTCTAGAACCCATAGTACAAGCCTAGAGCTTAGTTTTGGGACTAGGTCAATTGCTGTGAGAGTGTCCGCTGATATTTATTTAGTTATTTATGTCCCCCTCAGAGCCCACCAGGTGGTCTGGGCCTCTATTCTACTGCGTTGTAACGATATCGCGTTTGGCGTGTTTTACAATCGTTTATGTCACAGTCGCCATTATTGTAAATGACATAAGAGTTATCAAAACGTTGACAATACGGCAACACTTCAAAGACGATATCGTTATTACCGTGTAGAATCCCAGCCCTGTTCGTTTGCCTTTCAAAATAACATTGCATCAATTATCGTAAGGGGTTAGAAATCGTGTTCTAACTAAAATAACTAGGTACCTACTCGTAACGCCTGGCCTTTCACGCTGTATAATGTCTACATTTACAGCTAAAAGTAGTAGAACTGGGTAATTTTCTAGTGTTAGCTGCGGGTGGGCGGCGATTAGCGTCGACTGAACGCCAATTACGGCTAACGGCCGGATAGAGGCGCCGCGTGTCGCTTTTTTAAATTAAATAAAGGAAAAAGGGTGTGGCTTTTTCAGTGCCCGGTCAGAGTTATAAAGCTGACATAAGTGGAAGTGTTGGTTTTATTTGTCAACATCGGTATCCCTTTGAAACGTATAAAATTGTTTCTGTTTTTATTGCCTAGCATTTTCTTTAGGCTGAAAAAACAGAGTTTTATAAACATCTATTGTGTTGAGTTTAATTAGGTGAGGTTAGTTTTCCTTAAAACTTAAGATCAGAGAGAAATGATGCTTCGATGGTTCGGTCATTTGGAAAGCTTGCATGAAAGAAGATTGACGAAAGATTTATACAGTGCGAAAGTGAGTTGCATGGGTTGGAAGGGGCGTACGTTTTTTTTATACAATCAGAGGAATATTGGAAAAGGGGCGAATCTTAATTACCCGAAACCGACGTGCATGCACGACTGGATGTATGAATGTGGAAGAAGATTTTGTCAGGATCGTAGCCGATGGAAAGAAGTGGTCTCCGCTTACTCCTACTGGGATACAGGCGTGATTTAATGTATATATAGTTAAAATTAAGCCATTTCATTTTTTAACTATTTTCGACCACGTAATACATAGGGACAAACAACGGCTATGCCACTCGATATAGACCTGGCTACACTGTACATATGGCTTAACCGTTGAAGCAATTTCGATGAAATTTAGACATATATGTAACCTTGGAGAAGGACGTACTTATCATCCTGGAAAATTGGACAGTTCCCGAGGGAATAGTGATAAACGAGTTCTACCCGGATGGAATCACAGGCAACAGCTAGTTTTGTATAAATCCATACAGATAAAGCATTACCTGATTGCTGAAGAAATAGACTATTAAAGGTTTCATATATTTTATTAAAATACTGAACCTGTACAGGATAATGCTTGTCTATCACAGCGTAGGTATTTCTTCCTAATCAGAAAGAAGTGAATCAAAATTCGTATAAAAATATTACAATTATCCTGAATAGTGCCACTCCATGTCTTCCCGTGGATGTCGTAAGAGGCGACTAAGGGAATAAGGGCTTGTACTGTTAGGCGATGGGCTTGCAATCTGTCACTAATAAATACACTGGTATACATCTTAGCCTGATTTTGCAAAACGTGGTAACAGAATTACTAACAAGTTTAGAGTTATTATAATAATAATCATAATATCAGGGGACAATCTCACACAAATTGACCTAGTCCCAAACTAAGCTCTAGGCTTGTACTATGGGTACTAGACAACGATAAACATACTTAAATAGAGAAATACATACTTAAATATATAGAAAACATCCAAGACTCAGGAACAAATATTCGCGCTCATCACACAAATATCTGCCCTTAGCGGGATTTGAACCCAGGACCGCTGGCTTCGGAGGCAGGGTCACTCCCAACTAGGCCAACTTGACGTCACAACACACACAGCGTCGTATTGGTATTTTTGTAGCTCAGCCTACCCCACTCTGGGAAATGAAGGCGTGATGTTATGTATCTATGTCATATTACAGTTGGTGACTTAGTAATTTCAGACGAATAGCGAAACTAAATAAACATTGACTTTGGGAAGAATCACGATACGAAAATTATGCATAAGCCCTATTCTCCCAAAACTACTTACTTAGTTTAACTACTTGCTTTAATTTCAAAGTAGGCTTAGCACAAGTGTATTAAAAGATATATTAGCCTACAGTATGAACTGGAACATTACGCGTAGGTTTTCATGTTTATACCAAAAAAAGAACTAATAAAACGGTACGAGAAATGAATATAAAAAGTAATTTATTATGTACGCTTTGGAATGAGGCTGATTACTAAGCTTTTGGAAGAAAAGCTACTTAAACAATATTAGGCTAGAAGCCTAGTTGTTCAGTTAGGAGATTTTATACCGGTTGGAATAAATTACTGTTAGTAAACTAATTGAATAGTACTCAAGACTAACCTTCGAGCTCAGATACTTTAGTCCGAGAATTTAGTCGTTCCTTTTTCAAACGTGTATGATACATCGGGTCCACTAATGTTTTACCGAAAATTGTTTCACATATTTTTATTTCACAGCCAACATTTCTCTATTAACTTCACAAATGTATTTCTTTAGGTTCCAAAAGACTAAACAACTAACATTTTCAATTTATCGTCGGCTCCCACACTAGGCTAGACCTGTATTGTGGGAGTCAGAACATACGAGAAGTAACCTTAATCTGCGGCTAGAAACATCGAGAAATTTAAGCAGTAACAAGAGATGATTGTAGGTCCTTAAACAAAAATGCACATTACTTCCATTGCCTTTGTGCATTGAATACAACCATAATAGAAACAGACGAATGACAAAAACAATAAAAACCAAAGCAATATTAGGTGATATGTATATTACGGCGTGTGATAATATAAGTATTATAAATAAATCCTGTACATCACCCAAGTTTGCACGCCCAGCGGCAGAACATGGCAAGGCCCTTTGTTTACGTCACCAAGTGTATAAATTACCTATGTTCAGCAAATAAATATTTTGATTTTATTTGATTTTGATTTTATTTGATTTGGTGTTTAAGTTTATGGGAGTGTGTATGGATGTTGTTGTGTTTGTTTTGACGAGGAGAAAGGGATACCGATGTTTAACATGAAGGAGTAGCTCCAGAATTGAAACAGGTCCTGGGATCGGTCGGTAACCGAGGTAAACCAACTAGAGCTAAATTTAGATCAGCATTCTCTCAGACTCGTTATATTATAACCAGTGAAAACTGCACATATTTTTACATACATAACATCATGCCTTTATTTCTCAAAGTGGGGTAGGCAGGGCTACAGAAATATCAACAACTCTAAAAATACTTTTTTCATAATTCTGTAACCACATTTTCCACAAGACCAAGAAGTTTACTAGTGTATTAGTGACAGGTTGCAAGCCCATCGCCTAACAGTACTACAAGCCCTTATTCCCTTGGTCGTTCTTACGAAATCCACGGGAACACATGGAGTGGCACCATTCTTATCCGGCAACACATGGTGCAACACAACTGTTTTACAAGTAATAATGCAATACAGTTTAGAAAACGTTTTGGTTACAAACATGGCTTATAAAAAGTCATCATTAAGCAAACGGTTTTCTATACATACTGTTATTAAACAAAACATTATAAAGTTGCCTATGTTTGGTCCATTGCCGTGACACAGTCCAATGCTTTTCTTTCTTTCTTTCTTACTGTCTGATCGAAAAGTTTGATAGAAATGTAGTCTTTACTTAGAACATGAGTGCTTTTCCTACTAATCAATTAGGTACGATACGAGGTTACGATAGTAAAGAGACGATTTGTAAAATACATTGAAAGTGTTTTTTGAAAAATGATGCGATATAAAATAAAGTTCATATCTTTAATAAATAATATTTTGAGAAATGGAACGATGGCTGTTTACAATGTAGTATGGGCCCCTCTGATGTATGAAAGTCGTGTAAATGCAGTTGAAATGAGCTCTTTGCGTAGTGTGTGTGGTGTGAAACTGTTTGATAGAGTAAGAAATAACCAGATCAGAGATATGGACTGAAAGAAGATGTCGCGACTAAGATCGAAAAGGGCATGGAAGGTTTGGTCATTTGGAGAGAATGGATGAATGAAGATTTACGAAAGTGATTGGAAGGGTAGAAAGGGCCCGCCTTAGGCGTACTTTTACGAATCAAATCGGAGAAATTCTGCAAAAGGGCCGAACCCTAAGTACCCGAAACCGACATACATGCATATATATGAATATATACACCGTGTTTTTTTTGATTTACGATAACTTTAAGGGCACGTTCTTCAAGTCAAATTAAGCTAATTTCCCGAAGACAGACATAACGATAACTCGTACGGTTATAAAGATATTCAATTATTAAAATTAATCAGTTAATCACGTTAAACTAATGTAAAAGGCTCTCTCTCTTCCCGCCAAGTCAAGCGATCGTGCACCTGTCAAGTGTTATCTTTACTTGTGTGTGTGTATGTCACGCTGACTTGACGTATTTGACACTAACTATGAGTTAACTCTAAAGACCCTTTTAGAATGATTGAAGACACAACATTTAATTACTTTGTTCTAAACAATTTTTTTATTTTTTTTGCAATATTTTAAAATCTAATGTACCACGTAGTTTCTATACGTGTACCTAACAATATGCCGAAGTTATCGTAAAACAAAAAAAACACGGTGTATAGATATATGAATGTGGAAGAAGCAAAAAAATTTGTCAGGATCGTAGCAGGTGTAAACAAGTGGTCTCTGCCTACCCCTCTGGGAAAAAGGCGTGATTTTATGTATATGAAACGATGAAAAATAAAAATGATCGATCGTTGGTTGTGAACACTGTTGGTTAAAGGATTAGATTGTCATAGCGATACCGATGGACTCTGTATAAGGTCCTACCACCACTAATGAAAAGTTAACATAATTATAAACACTATAATTATACTACTTGTTATAAGATAACTCAATTTCCAAGGTTGTGTCCTCCGCGTTAATCGACATCTTGTTTGTGTCATAATATTTGTCGTTACATAAACATTTATATTGATTAGTATTGATTACGCAATGATCAGGGTCACGCTGATGCCATTATATCTCGATCCATAATGGTTATTAGGTAAATAAATCGTATCTTAAAGTGTTTGTTTTAGCCCCTAATGCATAAGGAGAGATGTTAAGTGTAAAGTAACGTCTGTATAATTCATGCATACTAGAGCATACTTCTACCATTCGGTCCTTGCGTTCTGTCACAAAAGTTTAGTCAAATAAAGCTAACTTCTGTTTATTTTTTAATTTAAAATAATGAAAATATTACATACATACATACAAAACATCACGCCTTCATTCCCAGAGTGGGGTAGGCAGAGCTACAGAAATACCAACTTGAAACTTTAAAAAGACTTGTTGATAATTCTGTAACCACATTTTGCACAATCAGGCCAAGAAGTTTACTAGTGTATTAGTGACATGTTGCAAGCCCATCGCCTAACAATATTACAAGCCCTTATTCCCTTAGTCGTCTCTTACGACATCCACGAGAAGACTTGGAGTGGCACTATTCTAACCCGGCAACCACACGGGCCAAAAATATTAAAGCTTAATAATTATACATTTATAAGAACTAATCATCATTCCACATAGTAGTCGCAATTTCTAATACGATGTTACATTCACGGCCGGCACCGATTAAAAAACGCATGAATTTTCTGGAAATTGCACTTTTTGAAAACGCTTTTAAGGTTAGTCTTTATTAACCAGGAATCTTTATTATGTAATGTGGTGAAGCCTCTCATCTCTGTGTATGAACAGAGACCAGCATTATTTTTTAACGACACTCAAAAACCAGCTTATGAAGCACGAAATATGGTGTGTTTTCGTATTTCTGCAAACTGATGTGAAATCGTAAGGTCAATTTAATGAGTCTTGAAGATTGATCAGTGTATAAGCGGATATTTCGTTGCTTGGAATACCTTTATTCTCGTGAGGCCCACGTCAAATTTTACTAGTTCAAAAAAGAACCTTGTGTAAGTCAACTAAAGTTTAAAGTCACTTTGACAAATGCCCTAAATTTAGGCCGCTGGGCCTTACGAGATTAAATGAGAATTTAAAGATAAAAGTCTGGTCAATACAACGTGTTACAAAATAATCCGTAAAAAATGAATTACAAAAGTAGTGTCAACCCTTATTAAATAACGTCAGTTCAGTATCTTAGGTATACAGTATACTAGGGTTGACACTACTTTCGCAATTTCTTTTTTACGGATTATTTTGTAACAGATTCAGATTCAGATTCAGATTAATTTATTGATAAATGTACATTTCATTCACATGTCAAATACAAAAATACATTACACACACAACACGTCATTAACACGTTGTATATCACGCAAATTTCGAATCAATACGAGAACTCTTACAAAAGTGGTAGCCGTTATCAGTATCGTGGCCGTGCGCGTGTTGACCCATGCTTTCCTGCCCCAAATGGAAATGATTAAAGCTCGTACATCAAATTATTGCAATTGTAAAGAACACAAATTACGCTTCTTTTTATTCTTGATAGCCCCCCGCCCTCGCTTCGCTCCGGATTAAAGTATTATACATATAAACCTTCCTCTTCAATCACTCTATCTATTAAAAAAAACCGCATCAAAATCCGTTGCGTAGTTTTAAAGATTTAAGCATAGGGATATAGGGACAGAAAAAGCTACTTTGTTTTATACTATGTAGTGATCAAATAAGGTTTCGATCGATGTACTACAAATTTATAAACTGTTTTGTTTATTTTTTAAATTGTAATAAACCTTTGTGGCAGAACTTAAGGACCGACTAGGTATACTGTTAATTCGAGATGAGCTGGTGTCCTATCACTATACTACATTAAAATTGTCTTAGACTGCATTTCGAGGAAAAAAACACCAATAGGAGAGCTGCACTGAGCGAGGCTAGGAATTCTATTGGTGGATTTTCTCCTTGCACCCCGCACTGCTGGAATCGCAGCCTAAAAGGCCTCTGCGTGTTTGGCTTTGGCTCCATTTATACCTTCCAAAGCTTTTATGATAAGGAAAAGGCACACGAACAATCAGGCCACCTGATGTTAAGTGGCATCTGAGACCCATAGACATTTAATTTCACAAGACTATAATCCTAAGACGTCAAATGCGTTGCCAACCCTGAGGACTAAGATGGAATGCCTCTATGCTAGTAATTTCACCGGTTATCTTATCCCCGCACCGGAACACAACAATGTGAACCTCTCCCAGCTCCAGGATTCCCATAGTCCCGTGTTTGGTAAAGAATAGTAATTTTGAAATTTGAACTCCTTTATGAAAATATCGACCAACTGTATCGGACTGTAAGGATGTCTGTTCACGGACGTTTGGTGCTTTCCGCATTCCGTCGGAAAGTGAACAGCGGGCCTTAGTGACGCAACGGTGTGCGCAACCTACTCGCGAGCAACTGGTTTTTGGGCAAAGACTAATCTTAAACAGGTAGAGTCGTTAATAGACTTTTTTGAAATGTTATTATTGTTAATGTACTGGTACGGGAAATCCATAAAAAACTCCGTTAAATATTATTATTGATAAATATTGCAGATTAAATAGTAAAATCCATTATTATATAACCAAAATTATTATTCTGAAAGGAATCACTTCATCATTATCGCAGATTGGTTTAAATAAAATACATTTCAAATTAAATTCAAATGTAAATATTTTTTACTATCATGAAACTTCTATCAAGAATTCGGTTCTTTTAACCCTTAATTTGGCCTAAATTAAAAAAGTCGTGAATTTAAACCCTATTTGACATTGAACCAGCTTAAAAAAATATTCGTTTTTTTTTTTTATTAATTTATAATTGGTAATTTTACCTGTCACTAATACACTAGTAAATCTTTTAGCCTGTTAGTGCAAAATATGGTTACAGAAATATCAGTAAGTCTTTAGAGTTGTTGGTATTTCTGTAGCTCTGCCTACCCCACTCTGGGAATGAAGGCGTGATGTTATATGTATGTATGTATGTAATTTATCACATGTGTCAGGCAATTCATCGCGCGGAACTCGGCAATGCGCTATACAGCTATTAACGCCTCGCCATGCCTCAGCCGCTTTTCGAGGAAGTTTTCGCTATGCTGCAACCAAATGTTGGAACAACATTCCACCTCCCATTCGGAACCTGCAAAATTTAAATAGTTTTAGATTAAAGTTAAAAAAATACTTATGCGATCACCAATTAAGCCAGGGACCACTGAAACATGACACCAGTGGAATATAAATTGTAATCATTATGAATTTTTTTTTTTTAACTGTACAAACCTGCATTTTATGTCCCATTCGCGTAGTCATTTATGGTGGTTTTTTTGTCTTCCATTGTCTGCTTCAATCAAGGCACACCCGTTGCTTGTTATTTTTAATATTTTTTTATTTATTTTTTCTCTCTATTACTTTGTTTCCGTTTTAATTAGGATAAATCTTTACTAGTTTTCATTAAGATGTAAACGTAAACCACTACTAGTAATACTTACTTACTAGTATTCTTTACCTACTTAGACTGTGTTTGTGTTGTCGTTTTGTGCACAGTATTTTTTGTTTGTTTAACCCATAAAAACCACAGATTGTTAGCGCGCATCGTTTGGCACAGATAAGATAATTGATAATTATACAACATATTTTCAAGACTTACTGTCAAGCAATGCAGATAGTGTTAGTTTATCTTGTGGCCACCTGGGGCGCTGTCTGTTGTGACATGTAGTTATTTTTTAGTTTTATTTAATTAATTTTTGTTTAAATGTAAGTACCGAGATGTCTGTATGGCCTTCCGTGTCTTCACCGAGCGGTCCCAACGGAAGATCAGCGTTGGCTTCACAGCCAGCATATGCTGAGTTGGGTCCGTTTCGCAACATTAACGCGACATGTCGTCTCTTTTCTTTTTTTTCTTTTATTTTTGTTACTTTTTATTTTTTGTCTGCGTGTTTTTGTTGTGAATAAATGATTTACTTACTTACTTACTTACTTACTTAATTTTAATTTAATTTGTAAACTATGGATTGTAAAGTCTGAAAATAAGTGTTTATTCTATTTATTCTATCCTATTATGTTATGTCAATTATATTGGACACTATCAAATTAAGGGTTAAACTCATTTAAAATAATGCAATGTTCTTTCTTTCTATCTAATAAAAAAAAAACAATAAACATCAAAATTAAAAAAATCCTGCCGTGCCCCGTACTTTCTAAGAGCAACAGAAATAAAAGAAAACTTAACGAAGCATAAACACTTTTAAGCTTTCAACTTTCTTTAGCATTGGCTTGTTAGCTTACCAACACAACAGCGCACTGCTATAAACCGATGAATAAAAATACTCCCACGCGGGATGCCACGCACCATGACTTAAATCTGCAAACTAAGTAAAAACAACAAAGTTTCAAAGCTTCGAGTCTTTTGTTTCAAGTTTGTGACCTAAATACTCCCAGTGTCGCGTCTGCACCGCTCGCTCTCACCGAACCTCATAGCCGAATGGGCCGCTGACCGGACCGCACGCGTTTTATTTTTATTTTCTTTTTACGTAGTTGACAACCTCTGGATTTTGTTTCTTTTTTAATTTTGACAAGCCGAGACATAGACAAGTGCACAAGTGTTTTTGTTTTGTTGTTTTATGTGTTGTGCTGTGTTAAAATGAATGGAATTTTGGACGAACAGAAGAACATTGACAGGTTTGTTGTTTTTAATTCATAATTTAGTCTGTGGTTTGATATTTTTTAATAAGAGTTTGTGAAACTTTTTTTTCATCTTTATCAAACACAAACTTTTTTTTTTTTAATGATGAATTGATGACTTTGAAGTGGCTTTGATGTGTTTTAAACGCGTATAGAAACTCATTAACTTTTGATAACTCCATCTTAATGACTGTATTGAATCATTAACCGCATAATAAAGCAATGACAGTAATTCTGTGCCCCCTGTGACAAGTGATACAACTCCAAAAACACAATTTTACAAAAGTTAACTAGTTTTGAAAAATTACTACTCTTTAATTATATTTTTTACTTCTCTACCGATTTTTAAAACACATATTATCACTTTATAAACTAGCTTGAGAAAAATATTGATATTAGTTATAGATTTTGAGATATTGGAAGAAAAGTACTGAATGAAACATTTTACATTTAAAATTTTGCTTCATTTGACTCGTGTAAGATGTTACACAAACCAAAAGAAACCAACACACGTTTAATTTTTGATCTAATTCAAGTTGTAACTTTCGAAATACGCAAAGCTCTGGTGATAAATGATACAACTCAAGTAATATCAAAAGACACGAAGTTTTTAAAGGTATAAAAACTATAGATATTATATCACTAAGCACGAAAAAAATAAAATCTATGTTTTAACTAGAGAAATAGCATTACACGCCGAAAATTTTAAAAAATGGTCGAATTTATCTTGGGAACTAGGTCTAGGAACACGGGAGTCAGAGCAAAAGATACGTATTTTTTTTGTTGTTGAAAGAACACGAAAATTGCTACAACTCGAGTTGTATCACTTGTCACAGGACGCACAGAATTGCGTCAGTGTCATATCTAAAAATAGTTAATTTATTTTAATGATAAATTTATTCAATTTTTTACGTACCTTCAATTCAAAACTTAAAAAACAACTACACATAAACACGTATTCGTTAAACATGATATAATTTTAATATGTATTGTAATTTTTTCACAAGCTATATTTTAAAATTAATGAGGCAATAAACGGTTGAGGATATGTTTATAGATTATATAAATAGTAAGTTGATACCTAATCGGTTTATATTTAACTCATATATTTTATGTTCAAGTTTTCCCTGTACTCATTCTGGCGTGTACCTACCTATCTTTTACTTGTCTCTTAAACGTTTTTTTAAAACATAAGGAGGATTATGAAATTTCACTATTTTTTTCCTTACAAATATAGTTTCGAGCGATAACGTGTCCCACCCCTCAAGTGCGAATTCCCAGGTTTTTGTATGTGTTGAAATTATAATGGAAACCATGGTTTAAACGATTTTTTTATTTTCAATAAAAAAAATTAACAGAAACATTTTCTTGGAAAAGAAAACGTACAGAATTAGTTTTTTATAATATTTACAGCATATTAAAAAAACATAAATACGTTCTAGGTTACGGTGGAAAAACGATATATTAATTTATATGGAATTTTTCAGCTTCAGAGATGCTTATAATTTGACCACAACAGAGCTTAACGGTGCGTAAATTACGGTACGTCAAAATGTGCGCCAAGTAATTAGTGTGACCCGTTCTTTTGTTTACACAACGTCACCGTGTTTAACGCGTCGGTGTGGTCGCTCCCAAATTTTGCATCATGTGTAGTTCCTTAAAGCAACTATGGGTCATACACACTCTCAAAGACCAAAGTTGTCTTTCCTGTGGTCAATAGTTCAAAGCTTGTGTGCATATAAGTTTTGTTTTTATATGATAGGTCTAAAGCAGTCCTGACGCCGTTTATGCGGGAATGGGCTTAGCCAGAAAATAAGGCCGTAAAAACTTTAACTTTCGGCCCCCTATATCCTAAGGACTCCTAATTCGAACAGAACGAATTCCATTTGAAATTATCTATACAAAAGCGAATAAATTCCACATGTACATTTTTGTGAAAAAAAAATACGAAAAAAATGATCACCATTATGATCAAAAAAAATTTCTTTACAATAATAATAATAATTTTACAATAATAATTTTTCTTTACATTTTCAATACTTACTGTACTCAGATCAATCATCTTGACCATAAGTTTCTAATCCCACTAACTTAACAAAGTTATTATTTTAATAAAAAAAAATTATTTGCGTCTTAAAGCACCGTTTCACTGTGTCACCTGTAACGAGGTTGTTACAAACCTCCTTTTTTTACGTTCCTGGCCACTTTTTCTTTACCATCTAAATCTTTCCAAATTCAAAATTATTGATTATTTTTGTAATTTCCGATCCATTAGTCAGTTGGCAAATAATTTCGATAGGCACCAGACACGAGATCTCGTGTCGGTGCCCTCCTGCTTATTTTTCTGTATTTTTAAAATTTTTAATCATATTAAACATCTTCATTTCTTAAAAAGTGTCTAATTTAATATCTTCAATATCGAGACGGGACAGGATACTTCTACTATACCGCTAGACACCTTCCGAGTTTTCACCGAGCGGTTCCAACTTAAGACCAACGTTGGCTTCACAGCCAGCACATGCTGAGTTGGGGGTGACCATCATTTCATCGAAAAACCTTTCATCATTTCATCGAATTTTATTTCATCGAACGCTATTTTCTGCTAAAATCATAATGTTTTCAGAAAATGGTTTTTTCGTGTGGTTGCCGGGTTAGAATAGTGCCACTCCATATCTTCCCGTGGATGTCGTGAGAGGCGACTAAGGGAATAAAGGCTTGTAGTTAGGCGATGGGCTTGCAACCTGTCACTAATACACTAGTAAACATCTTAGCCTGAATGCAAAATGTGGTTACAGAATTATCAACAAGTTGTTGGTATTCTGTTGCTCTGCCTACCCCACTCTGGGAATAAAGGCGTGACGTTATGTATGTGTATGTATGTTTTCAGAGTATCTTAAACATCTAACCTAACCTACGTATTAAATGTTCAAGATACCCTGAAAACATTATGGTTTCAGCAGAAAATAGCGTTCGATGAAATGATACGGGTAAGGGCCAAAAAGTTGGCCACGCTAACTCACTCAATTAAATTTTCTATGAAACTTTTTTTACATTTGTGGGGATCATTTTCGTGTCACAACGAAACTTTTTTTACTTTTGTTGTTTGTATGGTTAACTACGCTTAACTATGGTCCAACTATTTGGTCTTTACCTATGTTGTGCGTTTGGATAGTTGGACCATAACTATTTGGTCCTTACCTATACATTAAATGAAAGGTGTTTCGAGTGGGTTAGGACCGTATCGCTGCAATTACATTTATTGTGTCGTCTCTTTCCTTTTTTTATGCGTTAATGTTGCGATCAAATGTTTTTTTTTTTTCTTGTACTAAGATTTTTATACAAATTAAAAAATACCTTACCATAGCCCGTGTGGTTGCCGGGTTAGAATAGTGCCACTCCAGTCTTCCCGTGGATGTCTGATGTGTCTGACGACACGCTAGCCTAGTTGGGAGTGACCCTGCCTTCGAAGCTAGGGGTCCTGGGTTCAAATCCCGGTAAGGGCAGATATTTGTGTGATGAGCACGAGTATTTGTTCCTGAGTCTTGGATGTTTTCTATGTATTTAAGTATATATTTCTCTATATAAGTAAGTTTATCGTTGTCTAGTACCCATAGTACAAGCCTAGAGCTTAGTTTGGGACTAGGTCAATTTGTGTGACATTGTCCTGTGATTATTTATTTATTTATTATTTATATTTATGTCGTAAGAGGCGACTAAGGGAATAAGGGCTTGTAGTATTGTTAGGCGATGGGGTTGCAACCTGTCACTAATACACTAGGAGTTGTTGGTATTTCTGTAGCTCTGCCTACCCCACTCTGGGAATGAAGGCGTAATGTTATGTATGTATGTATGTACCTTTCCATAATTTTTATCAGCGACAGTCATTCATGGAAATAAAAAAAAAAGAGACAAAGAACAGGAAAGCTAACCAACTTCACGATTTTATTATAACATATTTCTTAAGTATTCAAAATCAAAATTCAAATATTCTGATTTAGCGAGATAACTTCCACCTGTTCATATCTAAAATATATTGGCATCTAACATCGAACAGTCACTTCGGCTCAAGATACAACGGATTTTCTGATAGAAAACAACCTCAGCAAAATACCAACAAGTATAGTTTGACATCTATTTCAAAACTATGCTATGATAGCAGGGCTCAGGATACACTGGGCTCTCCGGGAATATAACACAGCTTCACTATGTAAATCCCCACGTCAGTATGCATAATGGACTGTTTATAAACAACGCGGACTAAAACGGTTTCTGCTTTCAGTTTATACAATATAGCCCAGATTTCCTAGATTTTCTATATGCCACAAATTCTAGGCGAACTGGGTTACATGATGTGAAGGGCAACCTACCATTTTATCGAATTTCACTTCGATTGTATTTTTCTATTGAAACCATGACGTTTTACGGATATCTTAAACATTCAATACGTACGTTAGGTTAGGTTAGACTAAGTATACTTCGTTTTTTTTTTTAATTTTAGAATTAGTGACTGTTGTTGCACCAGTTAATTAGCCTTTAGTATCTAAGTAATTAATAACAAGAATTAAAATTCAGGGTAATTTTTTAATAGGTGTACAATTTTTTATATTTGCTTCGCTATTGTTAATCAATAACACATGTTGTGTTATTTTTTACTCTAGCTTAAAAAATATTAGAGATATTGCCGATTCAATGATTCCACTAACTTAACGATATTCATGGACCCTCTAATGCAGGGGTGCGAGGAGAGGGGAGTGTTGTTAAGTAAGCTAATAAATGAAATTTCAAATTTAGAATATCAATACAGTTTATCGCATACCTACAGCTTGACAACCCATGTCATCATTTCTAGTGTGACTTTGTGTCCACACGAGAAGGAAAAGAGAGATAACTTGCAACAATTTTTTTTTTTTTTGAATTCGTTTTACTGTCGTAATATATTATATTAACGATACAAAATCATGTGTTAAAATTTGTGCACCGAAAAAAAAATACCCTGTATTTGCACAAATATTTCTCAGTAGAATTTGACCATCATTGTCCTTATTTTTTTTTTTTTTTTTTGTATTGTATGTTCAATTTGAATACGTCGTTTTATGTTTTTATTAATGCATATATATATATTTTTTTCATTTTTTCATACCTACCAATAAATAATAACTCATACGGTTAGAAATGCCTTTCGACGTGTCTTAGAATTGCAGTCGTAAGATTGTAGTCTTGAAAATTCGGTCTCAGATCTCAGATCTAACTTACCATCACGTGGCCTGTGTGCTCGTTTTTTTTATGATATTGAGAAGGCACACGAGCACTCAGGCCACCTGATGGGAAGTGGAATCTGAGACCCATAGACATTTGAATTCTCAAGACTATAATTTTAAGACTGCAATCCTAAGACCTCGAATGCGTTGCCAACCCTGAGGACTAAGATGGAATGCCTCTATGCTAGTAATTTCACCGGTTGTCTTATCCCCACACCGGAACACAACAATGCGAACACTGTTGCTTGGCGGGTGGTTAATGGATAAGATGGTGGTAGCGATCCGGACGGACCCTGCACAGGGTCCTATCGCCACTCAAACTCCTCTTGCCTAGTCCATGCCATAAAAAAATGTGCTGACTTTTTGATCAGTTGTCAACTTTCGAAAATCGAATCGAAAATGACACATTTAATTTAGCGTTGTGGTTATTGGTTTAAAAAAAAAACGAATAGAAACGCTAGTTAGCGTACGCAACTTGGCAACGGCCTTTGGTCACGATTCTAAACCATTAGTTAGCAACTGATTTAAAACATCGGCCCTTAGTGACCTACCTTTACTAATGTAATTATAAAAGCTACTGCAATAATACAAAAAAATGATTTACTAATTATTTATACCGTGTGGTTACCGGGTTAGAATAGTGCCACTCCAAGTCACATCAAAATCCGTTGCATAGTTTTAAAGATTTAAGCAAACATAGGGATATAGGGACAGAAAAAGCGACTTTGTTTCATACTATGTAGTGATTCACCGGTTAAAATCCACGAGAGGTGAGCAAGTTTTGTATTGAATAAAAACACTTAGCGGCGCTTGTTTATCGTGCGTGACGTTCGTATGGATTAACCGGTTTTGTAAGCTCAAAACCGGTTAAAAAAAAAAAAACCGGTTTATGCGAACGAAACCGAAATGAAAAGGTTTTGCGTCAAGGTATCCGAGCCCTGATTTTAATCTAATTTACGAGTATAATCTTCTATTTAGTTTCTAGTTTATGACTCATGCATGAACATGAGTTCTACACTTAAAAAAAGTAGATATAGAGATTAAATAACATAAGCCAACTTTACTTGGCTTCCTAGATACCACAAATTCTATAAAACTAGGTTAGATACTCATAATGTCATAAACTTGAAACTAAATAGAAGATTATACTCGTAAATGACTTTTTCCCTAACTATGTTTTCGGGCGAAACGTTGATGTCACCAGAGTTCAAAGTATGTTTGTCAAAATTCGTAGTAAAAAATACATTATTTATTCCAACTACATATGTCGATTTCATTCATTATTTTTGAGTAACTAGCTGGCACAGCTGCAAGGTTAAAAAAATATTTCAACGACTAAACAAGTAAAATAATGAAAGACTTAAACGTTCACAAAGTGTGTCAAATAAATCACGTAATATATTCCGAAGCAACTGTGATTCCTGTTCACCACGTGGAACAGATTTCTTTTCATCGACAACGCTACCTAATCCAACATCAGAGAAATCGGTTCATAAGAACCATGATTCAAGTAAGCCATAACCGAACTTATGATGAGATGTACAAAGTCTATAATGATTTACTCTGGACATTACACATGTGGTGTAAGTAATGAATAGTATGAAAATGCGCTGAGCTTGATGTGTGGAACGAATTGGTACCCAAATAATGTGGTATTCGACGCGCGTTCATACATGAATGACTATTATGTAGTCCTCAATTTTCCTGGGTATACACTCATAGCATTTTATTTTTTTAGACTAATTAGAAATAAATATTATTTAGTATAGATATTAAGGTCACAGAAAAAATCAAATCTTTATGAGACAAGTTATTCGTAATTTTTTCTCGGATTTTTTTGGCACTGCAAAATGTTTACAATAAACTATTTAACGGAACTGTGGTGCTAGACAAGTTGCATTCGACAATCGTTAGCGATTATGTTTCGATTGATAAATGTATGGAATTGACGTAAGCCACCGAGATAGTAACGTGACACTATTCCATATATTTTTCAATCGAAACATAATCGCTAGCGAGTGTCGAATACACTTTGTCTAGCCCCCTAAGTGTGAAAGTTTCGTTAGTTCACAAAGGTTAACTGGAATAAGATACCTTAAAAAAATACTCGTAAGTTCGCATTTGTACATTTTTCTTTTTCTTGTTAATTTTACAATTTACATCACTTTTGTTTGTATAATGAAGTGTTAACATACATACATACAATGTCTTTATAAAGAAACCAATAAAAGTAAATTACGAAGAGAAAACATCGTATATCATTTTATTTATTTATTTATTTAATCTTTATTGCACAAAAACAAGTACAAATGGCAGACCTAATGCCTAATGGCATTCTCTACCAGTCGACTAAATAACCAATGAGAAATTAACATTATTCAGTGGGTGCACAGAAAAAAAGACAGATAAAACTAAAAACTTACATAATTATCCTATCTAATGCTAATACTTAAATATTACAATACATATATACGTCATATGCTCGTACATATAATACTCATACTAATATATTACCTATATAATACATAAATATAAAGAATTATTATACCTATAAAAACAAAAGCGGAGAATGAAACGTGATGAGGTAAGCTAAATGTCTTGTTCAAGAAAATGCTTCCGGAGCATTCCCTTGAAAGAAAGCTTGTTAGGGCTCGTCTAATATGGAGTGGGAGCGCATTCCAGAGACGAATTGCCTGAAGTGCGAAGGAATTTGACATGAAACCAGTACGGTGAAAAGGAATAGTGAGTTTAAGAGAGCGTGAGGAACGCAGTTCACACCCTGGACGGGGAGTATCGAAAGTAAATTTACGTTTAAGATAAAGGGGGGTTGAGGGCTCAAAAAGGATCGAAAAAAGAGTAGATAGAATTCTAAGAGACCTACGATGCCGAATAGGAGCCAGTTAAGCTGACGCCGGAAGGAAGAAATATGGTCATATTTTCGAAGACCAAAAATAAAACGTATGCCATTACGTTGTATAAAATTAATAAAACACTCCATGGCCGTATTTTGCTTAAATACAATTTGCAAATGTTTCCGTCGAATCAATTTGAGAAATTATGTAATTACAATTTTACGGAAGTCTTGCGTGGCTGCCTGTAGAATGTCTTTGAAGTCGCGAACTGAAGGTATGCATGAAATTCTCCACGTACCTACTTAATATATTTACGATGAATTCAGATTTTGTTAATTAGTTGGTATTAATTGAGAAGGGCATGCTTCGATGGTTTGGTCATTTGGAAAGAATGGATGAAAGAAGATTGACGAAAGAGATATACAGTGGGAAGGGACCCTAGGTGGACTTTTTCTAATCAAATCGGAGAAATTCTACAAAGGGCCGAATCCTATACCTGGAACCGACGTGCATGCATGACTCGATGTATGAATGAGGAAGAAGCGAGATTTGTAAGAATTGTAGCAGGTGGAAAGAAGTGTTCTCCGCCTACCCCAGGATCCTATCATAACCAATGTTTCACAAATGATTCATTTTACAAACATATCATTTGACAACCCGTGCTTGTTTCCGAAACTGTAATAAATTCTGGATTTATTTCAGCACCATCGTGTAGAACCCTATAGGTTAGGTTAGGTTAGTGTTATAAAAATCCTGAAATATTTGTAGTAACTGAAAAAAAACGCGTTGGCAAATGAATAGGTTGCGAAACAATGCATTTGTCAAAGATTTGTCGGCAAAAAGACAGAGAACCGACCTCTCTGGGAAACAGGCGTGATTTAATGTATGTATGTAAAAAAGGTTTCTACTATTAATTTACATTGATATTATTATTATTATTATTCGGGTGGACTTTTTCTAATCAAATCGGGCCGAATCCTATACCTGGAACCGACGTGCATGCATGACTCGATGTATAAATGTGGAAGAAGCGAAAGAGATTTGTCAAGATCGTAGCGGGTGGAAAGAAGTGGTCTCTGCCTACCCCTCTGGCGTGATTTAAAGTATGAATGTAGGTAAAAAGTACTGCGCAATAGGAATTTTTATTTCGAGTTCACGTTAAGCTTTTTAAGACTAGCTTTAGGTATAAGAGCTATCGTTGAGTTGCAAAATTGGATTTAAAAATTAATTAGTAATATTTTTGTGTTTGAAACGTCATCGCGTCGGGGGACCATTAATTAATTTTCTGTTTTTTTTTTTACTTTTTTTTTTAGCGGTTCCCCTGCGCGTTGACACGCCTGAATCACAAAAAAATAAGAGATTAACGTTAAAGAACCGGGCCCAGATTTTTCTTTGACTTTTTATACGTTTCTGTCTAAGTAGGCTTTTAAATAAAAAAAAAATACTTTTAGTATTGATTTTTTTATTAAATGTGTACTAGTGTGTATGTACATAAACTAATATAAACGTACATGTATAATACACACATATATACATATATACATACATATACATATATACCTACATAAATATATAATATAAATAACAACTCTAATCATTATAGGAACCTGACTTCACGACTCATTCAGCCACAAAGCTTTTAAATTCCTCTTTAGAGAGACTACAGAAGGGGACTGCCTTAAGGACAACGGAAGTTCATTCCACAGTTGGACACCAAGGACTGTGAAGGATTTGGCATAGAAACGTGTTTTATTTGACGGAACCGCAAGGGAAAGATTGGCGCTGGAACGCAGGCGATGACCGCTGCTGCAGGCCAGATAGTTGAATCTTTCAGAAAGATAGGGAGGGGAAGAAGGAAGGAAGAGGACATTGAAAAGGAGTGAAAGTACATGTAAATCTCTACGGCGGCGGATAGGAAGCAATTTCAGCTGCGTACGAAACATCGACACGTGATCGAACTTTCTCAGCCCAAAAACGTACCGGATACAAACGTTCTGCAGACGCTCTAGTCTGTCAAGTAGCTCCTCTTTTAAGTCCAAGAACGCTATATCGCCGTAATCTAGAAGCGGGAGTAATAAGGAACGCGCAAGTGTCAGTTTTGTCGGGAAAGGCAGGAAATTCTGCAGGCGCCTCAGGGAGTGGAGTGACGCAAAGAGTTTGCGACTTATTGTACTGATGTGAGCTGACCAGGACAAAGTCTGGTCCATAGTAACACCTAAGTTTTTGACTGCTGCTGCTGCTGTTAGTGTGCTGGATATCCTGGCTGCAGCATCAGACCATGAACTCCTTACACATATTTCAAATTTTAGATCACACATAATTTTTTAAAGTAAAGTAAACCCATTATGAGTCTAAGATCCCTACCGCGGCTAAGAAAATAGTTGATGACCTTGAAACGGCTGAACAGGTCTAAGAATACTGCTTTAAAAAAACTGCATCCAATATCGCACAATAAACTTCGAATAGGTAGTTAGATGATCGCTCGGTTTACTCTCGTTCGCACTGTTCGCTCTCCAAGTTAAGAATGAATAACGCCGTGTGCGCTTCGCCTTTTATACTCCCAATCCCCGAATGTTCCAGAATGTCTTCTCGAAAGACCCGTGAACTTTGACCCGCTGAGGACGTTCTAGAGAGTTCGATACTGGAAGGTTATACACATTACGGCCTTGTATTACAATAGCGAAGGCCTTGGCCTTGAACTGTATTGAACCAGTTTACAACCGCAACGTCCTTGGTTCGGCGTCTCATTTCTAATATACCTAATTAACCTAACCTAAACTAACCTAACCTAACCTACTGGTCACATTATGAATTTCAGGTACGCTTTGAAAGTGTTCCCAGAATTGATTAATAATGTTATTATTATGTCAGATTTGATTCCAATTTGTACGTTATTTGGGCTCTGCGCTGCTATTTAAAAAATAAATATAATATTATAATAAGGTTAAATATGAGAGGAAAATGTTACAAAAAAATGAGTTAATGATAAAAACAGAGCTCTAGTAATTTTAATACTAGACAACAATAAACATACTTATATATTATTTGAATACAGAGATGAACAAAAAAAATAAAACCTAGTTTCAAACAACCAACATGTGAAAGAATATTTTCCTGTGGTTTTGAAAGGTTATTTTACAAGGTAAATGACTTCTGACTCTGACCTACCAAACATTTTTTTTATAGCTAGACTGTTCTGTTTATATAAAAGTAAAGATATTATGATATATTTTTTATGTAAAGAGAAAATATAAAAACACTAATTAAAAACAGATATTTACGCCCATCACATAAACTTAAAAACCGGCTTTGTAATCCTTTAATTGGCAGAGTATCTAATAACGTACAAACCATAATGTAAACTTTTTAGTATTTTTTACAATAGAATAAAATACAAATACTTTTTATTGAACACCGAAAATAAATCAGAACACGGAATAGCACATTTAAATCATAGGTATACAACAGGCGGTTTTTTTGTTACTTTTTATATAGTTTGAATTCACGATTTTTTATTCCCCTTTAAGGGGTAAACAGGTTAACTGCCAACTAGGGTGCTAGCTGCAGATATTTGTAGGTAAACGGTTTGAATTTAACTATATATATTTTTACGTAGCTTCTCCTCAAAAAGTATAAAATTTTCTGAGCATTGTGTTAATCCAGCGCAAAGACTATCTGTGTGTAAAATTTTATTCAATTTATTTTATTCTTGTATTGAATGACAAACATCCAAACCTAACAAATAGACATTCTTATTATTACTAGGATAGCAGGATAAAGAAAGAGCAACAATGCCCGCGGCGGCGCGGCGTCGTGACCATAAGCGCAAATGAGCAGAGGTCAGGTGGCGAGTTCATCTCTGCTATCTGTGTTGATACTGGACCACCACGTAACACAACGCACGCATTGTAACCGGACCTTATCAAACTCGTGGTAAAAACGTACACGGGCTCTATTCAAAACAGTACTGATTTTGTTGGGTAATGGTTATATTTTTAATTCGTCAGTCATCAAAACGTTGCCAATACAGAAACACGTCGAAAACAATTAGGTTCCGTCCTGAGCAAGAATCTCAAACAGTATACCTACCATTTTTTTTATTATATAAAATGAAAAAAATAAGTTTGTTAAACGCATACTAAAACGGCAAGACATATTTTTAGTGAAATGTATGTATACTGTGTGGTCAGTCAGTTAGAATAGTGCCACTCCATGTCTTCCCGTGGATGTCGTAAGATGCGACTAAGGAAATAAGGGCTTGTAGTACTGTTAGGCGATGGGCTTGCAACCTGTCACTAATACACTGGTAAACATCTTAGCCTGTTTGTGCAAAATGTTGTTACAAAATTACCAACAACTCTTTTTGTAGTTTTTGGTATTTCTGTAGCTCTGCCTACCCCACTCTGGGAATGAAAGCGTGATGTATTTATGTTTATGTATACAAAAAAAAGAACAAGAAACTTAAACGATTAGAAGAAGAAAACATCAGTGCACAAAGCAATGTGGCCCCCGCTTCCACAGGTTAGGTTCTATAATAAGCTCCCAAGTAATGTTACTGAACTATCAGTAAATAAATTTAAGAGTTACGTTAAGCGTAAACTAATTTCTAAAGCATATTATAGTATTAGCTCCTCTTTTAAGTCCAAGAACGCTATATCGCCGTAATCTAGAAGCGGGAGTAATAAGGAACGCGCAAGTGTCAGTTTTGTCGGGAAAGGCAGGAAATTCTGCAGGCGCCTCAGGGAGTGGAGTGACGCAAAGAGTTTGCAACTTATTGTACTGATGTGAGCTGACCAGGACAAAGTCTGGTCCATAGTAACACCTAAGTTTTTGACTGCTGCTGCTGCTGTTAGTGTGCTGGATATCCTGGCTGCAGCATCAGACCATGAACTCCTTACACATATTTCAAATTTTAGATCACACATAATTTTTTAAAGTAAAGTAAACCCATTATGAGTCTAAGATCCCTACCGCGGCTAAGAAAATAGTTGATGACCTTGAAACGGCTGAACAGGTCTAAGAATACTGCTTTAAAAAAACTGCATCCAATATCGCACAATAAACTTCGAATAGGTAGTTAGATGATCGCTCGGTTTACTCTCGTTCGCACTGTTCGCTCTCCAAGTTAAGAATGAATAACGCCGTGTGCGCTTCGCCTTTTATACTCCCAATCCCCGAATGTTCCAGAATGTCTTCTCGAAAGACCCGTGAACTTTGACCCGCTGAGGACGTTCTAGAGAGTTCGATACTGGAAGGTTATACACATTACGGCCTTGTATTACAATAGCGAAGGCCTTGGCCTTGAACTGTATTGAACCAGTTTACAACCGCAACGTCCTTGGTTCGGCGTCTCATTTCTAATATACCTAATTAACCTAACCTAACCTACTGGTCACATTATGAATTTCAGGTACGCTTTGAAAGTGTTCCCAGAATTGATTAATAATGTTATTATTATGTCAGATTTGATTCCAATTTGTACGTTATTTGGGCTCTGCGCTGCTATTTAAAAAATAAATATAATATTATAATAAGGTTAAATATGAGAGGAAAATGTTACAAAAAAATGAGTTAATGATAAAAACAGAGCTCTAGTAATTTTAATACTAGACAACAATAAACATACTTATATATTATTTGAATACAGAGATGAACAAAAAAAATAAAACCTAGTTTCAAACAACCAACATGTGAAAGAATATTTTCCTGTGGTTTTGAAAGGTTATTTTACAAGGTAAATGACTTCTGACTCTGACCTACCAAACATTTTTTTTATAGCTAGACTGTTCTGTTTATATAAAAGTAAAGATATTATGATATATTTTTTATGTAAAGAGAAAATATAAAAACACTAATTAAAAACAGATATTTACGCCCATCACATAAACTTAAAAACCGGCTTTGTAATCCTTTAATTGGCAGAGTATCTAATAACGTACAAACCATAATGTAAACTTTTTAGTATTTTTTACAATAGAATAAAATACAAATACTTTTTATTGAACACCGAAAATAAATCAGAACACGGAATAGCACATTTAAATCATAGGTATACAACAGGCGGTTTTTTTGTTACTTTTTATATAGTTTGAATTCACGATTTTTTATTCCCCTTTAAGGGGTAAACAGGTTAACTGCCAACTAGGGTGCTAGCTGCAGATATTTGTAGGTAAACGGTTTGAATTTAACTATATATATTTTTACGTAGCTTCTCCTCAAAAAGTATAAAATTTTCTGAGCATTGTGTTAATCCAGCGCAAAGACTATCTGTGTGTAAAATTTTATTTAATTTATTTTATTCTTGTATTGAATGACAAACATCCAAACCTAACAAATAGACATTCTTATTATTACTAGGATAGCAGGATAAAGAAAGAGACTATATTAATGATAACAATGCTTGGGACTGAATTGCTTGTAATAAAATGTTTAGTCCTTACGACAAAAGGTTGCGAACGTCGAAAAAAAAAAAGACATCCGACATAGTTTCTTACAGGTTCTTCTCTGATCGGTCGCGATTTGAACCTGCAGTCAATTTAGGCTAAGTCGCTACTATGACGTTTCAAAAGAGTTTATTATTCGTAAACCTACTTGAATAAAGATTATTCTGATTCTGATTCTGATTCACACAAGCTAACCTGCAACCTAAGACAAAATATTAAGAAGACTGTGAAGCAAAAAAAAACCATACAAAATGCGATAACGGTTTTTTCTCCTTAAACATTGTCCAATTTTTAAATTTTTTGAATACGTTATAGATATTATGAAAAACTATGTCTGTACGTTTTTCTTTCCAAGAAAATATTTTTTGGAATGAAAATAAAATATCAAAAACAAAAGCGGAAACGTGCAGACCTAGTTTTCCATAATATCTACAACATATTAAAAAATCGTGGAAATCGGATTAGATTTAGGGGGTGAGAAACGTTATCTTAATTTGTTTGGATTATTTTTGACAGCTACGCTATTTAGGTATCGCTTCACAAACCTTAAGAGGATTAAAATCATACTTCTTGCTGTTTTTGATGCAAAGGCTCTATCACGGGAAGTGCTCTTAGGAATTGATTAGGTTAGTGCGTACAGCACCATTCTATAATCGAACCATTCGCCACCGAAGTCAAGCCACGAACTATGAAACTATAGAATAAGCTTTCTTCATGACATATCCTCCTTCAAACGCGGCTTGAAAAGGGTTAATCACTGATAAAAAACCACTTGGCTGTACCCCTGGTATATGTTTTTGGGCGACACGGTAACTGCTTACCATCAGGTGGTCTTGTCTTTTGCCTTTTATGGCAAAAAAAAAACTTTGTGAATTTACACATCTATCTTTACTATTAATATAAATGCAAAAGTTTGTTTATTAGTTCCATTTTCGCGGTTTTCATGTCTCAACTGACCGACGTGATTTGGTTCAGAGATAGAATAATTCCTGAAAGAATAGCGCCAAACAACTTCTATTTACGAGGATGGAGTACGGGGATTGTTTAAAGTCGTTTATCGCTCTCCCCTCGGAAACTGTCCAATTTTCCGAAATAAAAAGTACTCTATGTCGTATTCTGAATGCAAGCTACCTCCATACCAAATTTCATCAAAATCGGTTCAGCGGATTAGCCGTGAAAGCGTTACAAACAGACATAATTCCTTTCACAACTATAATAGTATACTTTAGTATAGTAAAGTATAGATATGGGTTTCAACAATCTCCCACAACCACCATGACGTGTTCTGTCAACGCTTTTCTGAACCGTTGTTCTGCCGCCTCTACCACGACACACGGACATCGCAACCCTCAACTGATTTATCTGGAAGAAAGCGTCACAAAAGAAAATCTCAAAACTTTGGATACCCCCAACAACTTTTATTAGGCCATAAATATTCCTGGAGCCAATTTGCGCTGTCAATTGGAACAGATAAAACGTGAGATATTCACTCCAACTTTACCCCATCTTTATTGAAATAAAACAAAAGGTAAGATACTCTTTGTGAATTCAAACAAATCTTATAGAAATCCGTATAAATTTAAAAACCTTTCAAGTTCAATCTTTATTTGTAAATTTTGTGACTTTTCGTTTGTACGTGATGTCATGGCATTACAGTACCTAAGCATTATTTATGACACAAATACAATACACGTACGAGTAGGTTCAACGATTCATATACATTATATTTCCAACTCTAGCATCGTTCATGAAAGTTATGAAGGTCAGATAACTATATTAAAACAGATCTTGTGGCTAAAATAACAGAGTCTGGTATTCCTAGTCATTTCCTCATGAATGAGGGTCATGACCACCAAAGTGGTTCTGTGAGATAGAGCTCTCCAGGCTGCTCTTTGATCCTGATGCAGCACAGACTCTGGAAGGGATCAGCACTTTCTCTGTTTCTAGCTCTCTCCACACAGTAGCTTTAAGTAAACCGAGACATTTTGTCTGCCCCAACCTCAGAAGAGGCTAAGTTACTATATGCAGTACATTTAGTTATTAAGAATAGGTAGATTAAAATTATTAGAAAGCCACAATGGGGGAGGCATATTGTAAAAACCCTCTATAAATAAAAAAAAAAAAAAAGTAAACCGAAATAAATAAAATGACAGGGGACAATCTCACAAATTAATCTAGTCCCAAACTAAGCTCTAGGCTTGTACTATGGGTATTAGACAACGATAAACTTACTTATATAGAGAAATATATACTTAAATACATGGAAAACATCAAAGACGCAGAAACAAATACTCGAGCTCATCACATGAATACTACCAACTAGGCCAACGTGTCGTCGAAATCAATGCCATCTTTATTTAAATAATCATATTCAGTGATATTTCTCAGAAAAGTTTAATAAAAACCAATCGAGTGATAACGCTTTATTAGTTTTTCATGAAACTCGAGGCAATAGTCTCTGAAACGAGATATTTCTGATATTTTTAATTAGTACAGTTATACCTACATTTTATGGCAATATCTACCTTTCAACTAATAATGCTCCCTTTTATAATGAGAAATATTTTCTTTTCTACACATATTTCTTTGTCTCTGTTCTATTTTGATAGTAAAATATAAGGTCGCGTCGGGGTCCATGCGTCACACCGATAAGGACCGACGCGCGCGCATGTTAACTGATCTAACGCGTTCATCACAAAGTCACGATCTCGCATTAACATCCCAAACAAAAGCCCACGACTTTGTGTCCAAATAAAACGGTTTAGACACGATTCTGTGTCCAAACAATGAGCGCTGTTGTTGTAATGTCACATCATATTTTCCTTATGCTGTCTTTAGTGTTCATTTGGGTAGATCGAGTGATTTAGGGATTAAAAACACTTTTTAGGGTCCTGTAACAAACTAGGAACCCAATAGGTTCATTACCATCACCCCGTGTGGTATTGCCGAGTTTGAATAGTACCATGTCTTCCCGTGGATGTCGTGAGAGGCGACTAAGGGAATCAGGGCTTGTAAATAGTACCTACTGTAAACTTCTTGGCCTGATTTTGCAAAATGTGATTATAGAATTATCAACAAGCCTTTTTAGGGTTATTGGTATTTATGTAGCTCTGCCTATCCCTAATCTTAGAATGATGGCGTGATGTTATGTATGTATGTACTTATTTCATAATATCCGTTCGTGTATGTCAGTATTTTTTCTTAGATACTATCAAATTCACAAAGCTGGATGGAAACAATGACATAGCTAAGCAAGTTTACGGTGAAGTAAACTCAGTCCCTTACACTCATCCTAAACTGAATTGCTTAGGCATTTCATGGTACCTAACTGGTAGCCTAAAACTCGTATAGAGATATAGGTGTGATGATGTAACAAAATTACGGAATAAAATGAAGGGTAGGTTCGACTTGTACAACAAAGGTGAAATTGTTTTTTTTCTTACAACACTGAAAAACCCTTGTATCACAGGACAACACAGGACAATGTCACACAAATTGACCTAGTCCCAAACTAAGATCTAGGCTTGTACTATGGGTACTAGACAACGATAAACTTACTTATATAGAGAAATATATACTTAAATACATAGAAAACATCCAAGACTCAGGAACAAATACTCGTGCTCATCACATAAATATCTGAACCCTTACCGGGATTTGAACCCAGGACCCCGGCAGGGTCACTAACAACTAGGCTAACGTGTCGTCGTGTCGTGTCTTGTTGTATGTATTCGATAGCTGGGTCATATACAGAATTAGGTTACCGTCTTTCCTGTGGACACACCGAAAGTTATCGTTTTTAAGGCCTAATTTTCTGGCTCAGCCCATTCCCGCAAAAACACCGTCAGGACTGCTTTAGACCTATCATATAAAAACATAACTTATATGCACACAAGCTCTTAACTATTGACCACAGGAGAGACGAATTTTGTTTTTAAAGTTGTGTATGACCCAACTTTCAACAAACATTATGTGTAATATTTTTAGATTTTGTGGACTGTTTAGGAAATATTGAACCCAAAGTGCCGTTTTCTAAAGCTACCTACAAATACATAATAATATATTTTTTTAATTAAAATCATATTTTTCGGCAGAATGCCGTGGCATAAAAAATTTGTGCGTACTGTATTTATATTTATCAAGATGTTTAACAATTTTATCTCACATTGATTGTTGAGGAGTGTTGGCCCCCACTCTGATGTATGGTAGTGAATGTTGGGTGTGGCAGGATAAGCATGAAAGTCGCATAAATGCAGTAGAAATGCGCTCTTTGCGTAGTATGTATGGTGTGAAACTGTGTGATAGAGTAAGGAATGAAAACATCAGAGAGAAGTGTGGTCTGAAAGAAGATGTGGTGACTAAAATTGAAAAGGGCATGCTTCGATGGTTCGGTCATTTAGAATGGATGGATGAAAAAAGATTGACAAAAGAAATACACAGTGCTAAAGTGAGTGGAAGGGTTGGAAGGGGGCGCCCTAGGCGTACTTTTATGAATCGAATCGGGGAAATACTGGAAAAGGGCCGAATCTTAAGTACCCGAAACCGACGTGCATGCATGACTCGATGTATGAATGTGGAAGAAGCGAAAGAGCTTTGTCAAGATCGTAGCACCTGCTGAGTGGAAAGAAGTAGTCTGCCTACCCCTCTTGGAAACAGGCGTGATTTATGTATGTATGTATGTTTTTTTTATATATATATTTATAGTATATGTTTGTATATTTGTGATATTATTGTAGTTTCATGTCCGCGGCATTCTAAGGTAAATATTTTTTTTCATGTATTTAGGAAAACAAACAAACACAAAAGTTTTTCTATTCTATTCCATAAATACCTAGACATAGCTATGGGAAAACTTGTAGAAGGATAAAATCAAATACTTGCAAAATGTTAGAATTGAAACTTACATTCCCCAGTTCACTCGAAAACTTCGCCTCTAAATAAAATAGTTTGCAACTCGAAGTATGCGGAGTGTTGCGGAGTTATACGCCCTGAACTTGAGAAGTTGTTTCATATCGTGCGTAGTAGTTTTAAAACTGTTGAGTTATAATGTTAAAGGTACTTTTCACAGCTTAACATCAAAAAAATAATAATCAAAATGTTTATTCAGTTAATAGGCCACCATAGGGCTCTTTTACACGTCGGTAATATGAAGTGAATCTACTAGCGCTTCGTACAAGACCATCATTGCGGAGGGGATGCACCAAGAAACTCCAGCAGAAGGTCATTTATTCAATCAAAAAGTACAGTAATACTTAAAAGTGAGTTATAGATTACAAGTACTCAATATATAATAATTGAAGCTAGAACAAATAAAATCATTACAAATGTAATGCTAATAACGGGTGTGTAATGATCGGTATAAAAATAATTCATATAATTTCATTTGGTATAATATATATTTGATATAATTTTACAGGATATAATCACTTATTTTATATTATAAACGATTGGTTTATTATCAAAATATCTATTTTTATTGACTATAATTATCATTTGGTATATCATTCGACGACACGCTAGCCTAGTTGGGAGTGACCCTGCCTTCGAAGCTAGGGGTCCTGGGTTCAAATCCCGGTAAGGGCAAATATTTGTGTGATGAGCACGAGTATTTGTTCCTGAGTCTTGGATGTTTTCTATATATTTAAGTATATATTTCTCTATATAAGTAAGTTTATCGTTGTCTAGTACCCATAGCACAAGCCTATTTAGGGCTTAATTTGGGACTAGGTCAATTTGTGTGACATTGTCCCGTGATATTATATTATTATTTATTTATTATAAACGTCATTTGGTATAATCAACATTTTGTATAAAAATCATATTGTATAACTATCATGTGGTATATTATTTTCTATTGCCACATATTTAAAACAATTGTAAGGCAAAGTCGACGGAGCTCCGCTTTGCGGAGCTCCTATTCCGCGTAGTTATGGCGCTTCGCGCCTTGACACAATTCTAACCTAACCTAACCTATATATTAGTTGTGACCTAGGAGTTACCGCTCTGTAGGGTCACAATAGGTAACTAACAAACCGACCCTTGTGGTTGGACATGAGTTAGTATAGACTGTATTTTTTTATACCAACTGTACTTTATATGAAATGAACTTTATATCATAAGTTGATTATAGTAAATATGCATTATACTTAATGTTTGTCATATAAAATATTTTTACAACAAATGATCGGTATATAAAGTGATAATTTTATCATATTTAAATATATTAAATGTTGTCATACGATTCAATACTTATATCAAATTAACGTTATATCGACTGATACATATTATAGAAAATATTTTTATATCGATCGTTACGCACCCGCTAATAACATTAAACTAAAAATAATGAGTCTAGGACAACAACACGACGAGGTCTCTTCGTCAATACTACTTAGTTAAACTGTAGCACATTCACTAGTAAACGACTTTACTAAATGAAAAAAAAAAGAACACAATTAAAATAAGGGCATTTTCAAAATTAAGTGTACTCTTGTTAAGGAAAATTAACAAACTTTAACCTTTTCAGTTTTGTGACGAACATTTACAATACATTTATATAGCTAATTTCGTCACAAAACTGTCAAAAGTTAACGTTTCTTGATTTTCCTTAACTAGGGTACACTTTATTTTGAAAATGCCCATAAACTAGAATATGATACAGTCGCCATCAATTATATCGGAACAAGTTATCATCATACTACACTTACTATATACTTATTAGCTCTTGTCGGTCAATAATCTCCATTCTTTCATATTCCGAGTCTTCTCTTCAACACACTGATTCGGCACGATGCCTACTTTTTCTTTTAATTGGTCTAGGTTGGAACTTGGTCTCCCTCTTGTTCTTTTTGACGACACGCTAGCCTAGTTGGGAGTGACCCTGCCTCCGAAGCCAGCGGTCCTGGGTTCAAGTCCCAAAACATAAAAACAAGCGCATATAACGAATTTATAAGGAAAACTATCACGACTAAGTAGACATCATTGATTCTTGAGATACAGGCGATTACAGTGTTCTAAAATCATCTAAGACGGCACCAATTGACTTTAAATAGAAAATTCGTTATTACTTGTTGATTTTTATGTTTGTAGCACTTAACGGCTTCGGAACCCTACACTGAGCATGGTCCGACATGCTCTTGCCCGGTTTTTTCTTCAATTATTATCTTAATGTACTCTTCGTGCCGTATCAATGGTTTGGGAGAAAAATTGGGAGGCATATCAAAGAAAAATCCAGCTGGCTGCCTTGGATTGCAAATTTTATGACGTTGGATCCTCCGTCTCTTTCACTGGCCATTAATGGCTTAATCGCGGAAAAGAAACGGAGTTTCGAGTTTCGTATTTTCAGGGCAAGGCCCTAGGTTTTGTTTTTTTGTTTTGGTTTGCCTGTTTAATTGTATTACTGTTTTCTCTTGTCTTGTTTAGGTTGGTTTAGTGCTTGTGATCTGCTGTGGTTGCGCTGGATGGTTCCAGCGGAAGATCAGCGCTGGTTCGAATGCCAGCATAACGCTGAGTTGGAACCATTTCGTGACAACACAGGTCTTTTGTTTATGTCAGAATTTGGTTCCTTTTTTCTTTTCGGAGTTTTTAATTATTTTTCCTTTCTTTCTAACAGGTTGTCAAACATATTCCCTCATCTATTTTCTATTGTTTGCAATAGACTTCTCTTTTCTTTACTACAGTAAGTAACTTCTCATTCGTCTTTTCAATCTAGCTTATTTTTCCATCTATCTCCAGAAACGGAACAAGAAAGGTGTTCAAAATTATCTGAACTGGACTCTATTGTTACAGGCATAAAAAGCATGTGCAGATATTTTTGAGCACATTGTATGTTCTGATAGTTTTGATGGCGACTATCGGCGTACCTTAATCAATTTTCTGAACCAAAGATAGATCCACAACAACAACATCTTAGCTTGTTTGTGCAAAACGTGTTTACAGTATTATCAAGAAGTATTTTTAGAGCAGTTGGTATTTCTGTAGCTCTGCTTACCCCACTCTGTGAATGAAGATGTGATGTTATGTAGATAGATCCAAATAAATTTGACCTGTGATGTAACTTCATACTTACGTAATATTATAAAATTCTTTAACAGCCAATTTCATTTTACGTTAATCTGAAACTCCATGACAGAATAAGGAGAAAGAATAACCTAACGTGTCTTTATTTTAACATATTACCAACTGACCTTTAAGAATTTGTGTGGGTTGAACCTTCCCTCAATTTACCAAGTAATCTAAGTAATTGAAGCAGATTGAACTAAGTAACTAATAAAGTTAGTTACATTACAACGCATTAGTTCTGGCTATGACAAAATTATGCGTGAGTGTTATAATTGTAATCAAAACAATTATTTAATCTATCTTGTTTATAACGTGAAATAATTTTGTTAGACAAATGTTTAGTAATAGTAATAATAATAATAATTGTTCAAAAGTAACATACAATTTTTATAATTGAAGCCATGGAGACTGCGTTAGTTTTCACTGTGTTGCAGCCCCCATTGTTTAGTAGATGTTATTTTAAATAAAATTGTAGTTTTAGACGTTTGTTCTTTATAATAGGACGTGATGTAGATTTAGGTACCTACTTAATTTCCATTCACGAAAATTCACAATTTCATGAAATAAAAAAGGAGTAATACATATATCCCTTACAGAGTTAAGCTCGCCTTTGTACTTGTTTACTTTGATACATTGGTAGTGTTTTGAACATCATTTATTTTTGGTACAGTGAAGGGTATACATGTAGACATACATACATGTATAAAATGTCTGTCAGTTAGCCTTGAAATACGAGTACATTTCAAATAACCAGTTTCTTTTTAAATATATAGGTACGCATTTCAATAACTTGGTCTACTCACACTTTTAAGAGGCCACATAAATATATCGCTCTAACGCCAAAATACTTTGTGATCGCTAATCAGTAATTAAATTTTTAACAAGCCGTCGGCCTCGGGCGTCCACAGCCCAAAATAAAGTAATCCTCCATCGACCTTGAAAGGCTTCTGTCGACCAACAGCTTAACTTTAAGTACGTTCACCACTCAGAGCGAAACTATGTTAACTTGAGCTTATTTTGCCTTTGATGGATAAAAAGGCAGACGACCCACCTGTTGGAAAGTGGTCACCGTCACCTACGGGCATTTGCAATAACCACAGATCGAACAAATGGGCGTCATTACTCGTACTAATGTGGACTTTACTCCAATTTTAATTAAACAAATTAAATTACATTAATTTATTTCTTACCTGAACCGTAATCTTGATCCTTTGCAGGATAGTTATAAATAAATGATACAGGAGTGGCCATTGATATTATATTAATTTAAGTACATAAGTTTGCTCCATTAACATCCGTGGATTGCGAAAGGAGCTTTCACCTCATAATATTAGGTTTATTTTAGCCGTGATAAGGAATAAAATAACCACGGGAAAATTATTATAATACCTGTTTATTTGCTTTATAAAGATACACAATAACAAGTCTTTGTAACATTAATTATTACTGCCTTGCAAAGGATAAAATTATTTTTAAGGTAAGTAATCAATTAATGTAATTTAATTTATTTAATTAAAATCTATGGAGTCATGTCCGCATTATTGCGAGTAATGACGTCCATTTGTCCGATCCGTGGCAATAACGGAAGCGTCACCGGTGCGTTGCCGGTCTCAAAGAAATTGAATGATACCCTTTTTAAAAATCCTTATATCGCACCTTCGGTAGAACAAGGGCACAATTTCCCCTTTAGTAACATTGTACATTGTGCCTCTGTTCTACCGGACAAGGACACAATTTCCCCTTTAGTCACGATGTACATTGTGCCCTTGTTCTACCGAAGGTACTATATTGTAGCGTGTTGGGAAAATCTCAGCAGCACGCTCATTCCAAGCTCTTATAGTACGTGCAAAAAACGTTGTAAAGAATCACGGGACAATGACCTAGTCACACAAATTGACCTAGTCCCAAACTAAGCTCTACCCTTGTACTAGGGGTACTGTAGAACGATAAACATACTTATATAGAGAAATATATACTTAAATACATAGAAAACATACAAGACTCGGGAATCTTCTTACCGGGATTTGAACCCAGGATCCCTAGCTTCGAAGGCAGGGTCACTACCAACGAGGCGTGCAAGTGAAGATGGCGTATCGTTGTCGTGTGTTGCAGTGACTCAAGTAAATGGCAATGAACATCCCACCGATGATGACATAGCGAACGCAAACTAAAACAAACCACCATCACCGTAGCTATGTTTAACAAATAAAGATTCTGATTCTGATGAGAACTGCGATGGTAGAATGAACCCGTTGGCTAATTTAAACAGTTTCTTGAAACACTCCTCATTATACTCCTTAATAGACGGTAGCAAACGTAGAGAGATGCAAAGTCTCTCCGGAGGCTAAGTACTCGGTCTGAAGTTTACGGTCGTTGACAAAACAGACCACACGTATCCGGATGAAATCGAGGGGGCTTAGCTAAGCTATACCAAACATAATGTATGATATTCTGTTATATTAGCGACTCGTGAAGACGCGGGTCATAATTTAACTTTAACGTACGCAAAATTTAGCATTGGTGCTTTTTGTCGTGGAATTTATACACGCAATGAGTCTTTTTTGTATTTGCCTCTTTATGCTCGTAACAAACCCAAGTTTCGCACATATACATATACGCACGTCGCGCTGTTTGACCGCGGTTTAACTTATAGACTTTTGGTACTACAAAGATTAAATTTAAACAGTTATACATTTAAATGATGCCAACAAAGTTGTACCTAAAATAAAATCGATTTTTTTTATTAATTTTCGATTAAAAGCGTTTTTCTAACCTGTTCGAAGGTTTTTGTAACCTGTGCGAAGTTCTAACCTGTGCATAAGAACTTTTTTAATTCTAAATTCTAAAATGTTAGGGAGATTCCTCAATCCGTAGATAAATACGAGGCAGGTAGTTTTTGTTTCTATTACTTTCTTTTAAATACGAGTAATTAACATCTAAGTACGTAAGGATCTAACACTAGCAGGTAATTTGTCTAAAGATTGAACAATCTCTATAGGATGGATTATTATTTGCCCCGTGTAGTTGCAGTTAGAATAGTGCCACTCCATGTCTTCCCGTGGATGTCGTAAGAGGCGACTATGGGAATAAAGGCTTGTAGTACTGTTAGGCGATGGGCTTGCAACCTGTCACTAATACACTGATAAAAATCTTAGCCCACTTGTGCCAAATGTAGTTACAGAATTATCAACCAGGCTTTTTAGAGTTGTTGGCGTTTCTGTAGCTATGCCTCACCCCACTCTGGGAATGAAGGCGTGATGTTTTTATTATTTTAACATTATGATTTATTAGGAAAAATAACTAAATCAAGAAAACTAATACGACCCACCAACTATGTTTATCCAATGATTTACCAGGTACATCGCTAAAATATATTATCGCTCCCAGTGGATAACGGTTTTAAAACTTATTTATATTATAACTTTGAGGTTAAAAGTAATTACGCTTAACAGCTGAGTGATGAACGATCATTAAACGATTGGTAAGAAATACTGTGTTATTTCTTTAGCAATAACGGTCCTATTGTACATATTTAACGTGAGAAAATCAACGTCACTCGTTGGGACAAACCACATTGAATCGGGCGGGACCTTTGTACTACTGGGGGCTGAAACACGCTGCCACGGGACAATTTTTGACATAGGATCGGGACTTTAACTCGTTTATTCCATATTTAAACGAAAGTGGGGCAGGCAGAGCAACAAAATACCAGCAACTCTAAACTTGTTGACTTAACTTACTTAACTTGACTTTTTTTTTTTTTTTTTTTGACTTGATGAGACTTAACTGTTGCTGCTATTGGCATCACAATTGTCAATTTCTTGTGACATCTACACAAGGCACGGCCTGATTCGTAGAATGACACATTAAATGATGACCCAGACAGAAATAGCGATCGTTAAAGAATTAGTATTACTTAAAAGTGTACACAACCAAAAAGAGAAAGGAAGATTAAATTGAACATACCTATAAAAAATGTTCTTAGTAATGACAGTATTAATAAAAAATGTGATAACTGCCTGTAATTATGAGTTTCAAATCGGTAGTAAAACAAAAATTAGGGCAAAGAATTTTATGTGAGCCAATATGAACCCCGCAATTCTATAATAGTTATTTATGTGGCTGGTGCATAATGAGAGGCATTAAAGCACGAGTGTGGTTTTATGAAACGAGCCGAAGGCGAGTTTCATAATAAGATCACACGAGTGTTTTAATGCCTAATTATGCGTACAGTCGCATACATAACTTTATCTACATACATATCGTAAATTTTCTACAATATGTACAATCCGGCAAACATTTTCAAGTAACTTTATTTTCTGGTCTACGCACTATTCGAGAGTTCGAAACAAATGAGTGCGGTGCGGTGCAGGTGGGGGGCGGGCGCGCGGGTGCTGCAGGTTTGCTGGATTGTTCTAAGAAGATGTTCGAAATTTGAACGTGATTAAAGTTTCGGCTACCTGCACTTTAATTTAAACATTATGATGCAACCACAGATACATGTTTAGTAATGTATGTCATTTGCTTATCGTTTCTGAACATATTATAGGGAAGTTATACCATGGATGTAGATAAAAAGTTATATAATGTATAAGTCTACAGTTATAACAGAATCAATTGAATTGCTCGTCATTCATTAACACTTATAATATCCACATAGTTATGTTAACTGACAAGAATTTTTCAACGACCCTCGTCACAAGTTGTGAAACTATTCCTTTGTGCGGATCCTTTGTCGGTCTGTATGTTTGAGCATACCTCGCGAACAATGCGTAGCTCGTGCACTGAAACTTGTTTAATTGTTCTTTTATAAACAAACCTTTTGTATGTCAAAACGGGTTTCATTTTAAATGTACAGCTTTTCAACAAACTGAATGGTTAACGTTTACTCATGTGTTTCAAATTTACAAGCGGTTTTTTTCGGATTTACCTATTCATGAAAAAATTTGGGGGTCGTGTAAAAAAGTAACATGGGGAAGGTAAAAGGGCCAATCTTACTTATGTGTCCAATAGCAATTAGCGATATGTCACAGGAAAGGTTATTTTAAGTTCTAAAACTATTATAATACAATACAAATACTCTTTATTTAACACCAAAAAAAAAGAACACGGAACAGTACATTCAAATCATAGGTATACAACAGGCGGTCTTATCGCTAAATAGCGATCTCTTCCAGACAATCTTGGATAGAGAAATAACTGAGGACACAAATTCATGGCAGGCACAATTAGGCAGCAGGCAGGTGAGACGAATTCAGTGTCGTATAAGGTAAAGACACCAGTACTCGACAAAGGAGCAATGTTCGACACTGATTCTTACTCAAAGAAGATAAGAGTTATTCATTTGTTTTGCAACAATCAATTTATAACCCTATGATCTTAGAATTAAAAGCTTCTGTCGATTATTGGTGCATGTCAACTAAAAGTGTCGAACATTGGTGTTGTTACCTTACAGTTGCCTTATTAAGAAGGCACGCGATAAAATGTGTTTTGTACACTCCGACGGGACTTCTTAAACTTACCGGATAAAACTTCGCCTTTGAGATCGACGCAACTCTGTGTTGAGAGAATCACCCCCCTGATATTTATTTATAAAAATACCCTTCCGATAAGATGTCACTTGTTGCTATTGGTTCCTAGGCCGGGTTCCACACATTTCTGTCCATCCTTTATTTGCATGCAGACTGAATCTCGAGTAAAAGTCCTCTCTAAACTTTCTGAAACCCCTATATTTCAAGTTCAGGATATTTTACCTACTCATAGCTTATTTGACCCAGAAGTTGGAAACTGATTGAGGGGTGTCCGTTCGGGAAATAAGTCGGTAAGTAGACTTAAGTTTTCTAGATTGTTTCGAACTGTCTGGGGTAAGTTACAATTTAATTATTATTTTAAACTAGCGGCCCGCCAGCGGCTTCGCCCTGCTGCAAATTTCTCACTTTCCCGGTGGATTTTTCAGTTTTTTTCTTTCATAAGAACCTTCTCCTGACAGTAATAAACACAATAAAAAAATAATAAGCGAAATCGGTTCAGCTGCTCCTGCTGCTGATTTGCGCTTAGCAACACATTCAGCGATTCATTTTTAGGGTTCCGTAGTCAAACTAGGAACCCTTATAGTTTCGCCATGTCTGTCCGTCCGTCCGCAGCCTAGCCCAGAAAGTCTTAGTACTAGAAAGTTGGTACAATAAATGGTAAAAAAAAAATGATTTTTAAGGGTACTTCCCCTTCACGTACCATGGGGATGTATATTTTTTTGGCGTCTACGCCATTGTGTGGGGTATCGTTGGATAGGTGTTTCAAAAATATTATGGGGTTGTGAAAACAGTTTTTCGATTAAGCAAACCGTTTATAAAATATTAAGCTTTAAAGCGCTAATTTTTGTTAGACTCAAGTGTTTCTGAAACTTCCGACATAAGCTAGCTATTAGAATTCTAATAAAAAACTGGGCAAGAGCATGTTGGACCATGCTCAGTGTAGGACACTTGAGTCTAACAAAAATTAGCGCTTTAAAGCTTAATATTTCCTAAACGGATTCTTTATTCAAAAAACTGTTTATACAACCCATAATAATTTTGAAAGACCCATCCAACGACGACGACGACGACGACAACGACGATCCCACACTATGGGGTAGTCGAGAAAAAAATACATACCCAAGTATAGGGGAGATACACTAAAAAAAAAAATGTTTTCCCAAATTTTATTCCACCACAGCCACGCTAGGCTAATATGTATATTCATGCCGAATTACAGCTTTCTAGTACTAAGAGTCTCTGAGCTAGGCTGCGGACGGACGTACGGACGGACGGACGTTTTCCGTAGTTTGACTACGGTACCCTAAAAAAGCCGGTCAATTGCAAGTCGGACTCGCACACTGAGGGTTCCGTACAAACTTATAAGAATGTAAAATTGTATTGAAGGACAATCTTTACTTTGCCGTTGAAAAACTGTTTTTTCCATGCAGCGACATACATAGGTCGCAATTAGGTTTCCGACTGCAAATAAGTTTGCAATAACAAATTATTATTTTTTGTGTGGGGGCACTAAATTAACTATTTTCGTGTCTTTTTCCTTTACTTGTACTGTAAGATCTTCCCTACTGCCAAATTTAAGGATTCTAGGGCTATGGGAAGTACCCTATAAATTTTGATTTTAGAGAGTTTCGAAATATACGTTTTTTTATGTTAAGGAGAAGGCACACGAGCACTCAGGCCACCTGATGGTAAGTGGAATCTAAGACCCATAGACATTTGAATTCTCAAGACTATGATCCCAAGACCTCAAATGCGTTGCCAACCCTGAGGACTAAGATGGAATGCCTCTATGCTAGTAATTTCACCGGTTGTCTTATCCCCACACCGGAACACAACAATGCGAACACAGTTGCTTGGCGGGTGGTTAATGGATAAGATGGTGGTAGCGATCCGGACGGACCCTGCACAGGGTCCTACCACCACCTTTTTGCGGCATAAACAGCCGTATCTTTTTTTGACGTTAAATTTGAAGTTGGTTGTTTTTCACAGTTTCAAGGGTCTGTAGAGAGAGTATATAGTTTTAATTTTAACTCGATACCTATCGTCCATGCGTTCTTGAGATAAAGGGTCTTATCATTAAGTATTTAATTGTAATTATATTAATAAATGTTTCTTTCTTGGTTTCTTTTTTAACCTTATTATTTTGGTAAAAACTATTTACCTTTTGCTATGGTAAAGTCCGCTAGTATCTCACCAAAGTCAATTACAAATCTAATTTCAGGCGGAATAATGATCTCAGCTACAAAATTATGCGAAGCGAACAATTCGATCAAGATACAAAGAAACATTATCGTCGTTTTAAAACAAATGGCAAGTTTTATTGAACAGTTGTAATAAAACAAATAAAATATGGATTATATTATTTCAACGTTTACCCGCTTAACCGTTTTGTGCAGGCTATTAATAAAATGAAAAACGTTATAACATCTACTAGACTGTCTTTCAACTTTTTCTTAAAGCCTTTACAGCTCATACTTAACAATCAAGAATTGATTAAAGATCTTCTTCTAAATTATGTATTTGCGTCAAGCGAGTATCTGGCAAATTAATTATAGTATGTAGAAGGTGACATTATTTATTATTGCATTGCATAATCGTTAACGATGTTGGTTTTCCTTGTACTAAGAATGACCTCTTTTTATTAATGTTTGGTAGTTAAATTGAAAGTATTAATAAATTCAGATTTAATGATTGTGACATATTTTTGAGCCTCTGGAACATTCAACCTTACATCGGCCGTTTGATTTTATTTAGTGGTATATAGACTTGTGAAGGGTCCGTCCGGATCGTTACCACTATCCACCATCTTATCCTTTACCCTACCCAAGCAAGTGTTCACAAAAGGACTTAAGTCACCTAAAACACACTTTTATTTTAAACCTTAACACTTTATGCTTACGTTGGAGTATGGAATAGACGGATTAAAGTCCCTAGCCTATGTCAACATTTTGTCCCGTTGCAGAATGTTCTTTAGCTGTCGCCCTGTCTTAAATAAATACCTACATATTGCACTTAAGCATGTCTAATTTTACATTGACGGTGGGCTGTGCTGTGTATTATGCCGATAACATTTAACGATTCTTGCACCAGAACAGTGGCTGTGACGAATGCAGTATTTCAGTGATTCATTGATAGGTAGGAATTGATTTTGCCGCGTAATTCAATTCAATTCAAAAAATATTTATTCAGACAACAAGGTCCATATATTGTTAGTAAACTTAGGCTGGCTTAATATTTATTAACTAACACAGACTTAGTCCTTATAACTAGTTTCCACATCAGAGGACTGTCAAATCGATCTGCAAATACTTTCAAGACACTATTACTGCTCCCGCGTCTATGGAGTAGTGACGCAGTTTTCTTGCGCCAGACGGCATCAAAGCCGTCGGTGCTAACCTCCACGAACATGATCGACGCACTACAGTATCGCGGCAACAGTAACAGTACCCTGAAAGCATTATTATATTGGATGCGCATAGCATTGTAAGCCCTGTGGCGACCTAGCGACATCCAGTGACAACATAACAAAAAACTCGCCAGCGTCACCAGCGTCAGACAGCGCAACTAAATCTGACAGTGCGCTACACCGCACTAACGAAGTTTCTTCAGTCGTCGGTTGACTGTGCACCACTAGCATTCTGATATATCTCCATGCCTGGTGTCTACAGTGTGCACAATAGGTACTCTCACTCAACAACGCGACTCACCGCGTCCTACTACGAGTACTTCACGGAGCAGGTACACGACTCACTGTGTACTCTACTCCACTCCTCTTCTCCTGCTACGCTCGCCAACGCGGCTCTGAGCCCTACTGGAGACATCTACTACTGGCACTTGCAAGCGGCCTTTTCAACGCACAGACTGCACGTCATCCATCACCATCAACCTCCGGTCTCAAAGGGGGGCTGGTGTGGCGACCTAGCGACATCCAGTGACAACATAACAAATAACTCGCCAGCGCCACCAGCGTCAGACAGCGCAACTAAATCTGACAGTGCGCTACACCGCACTAACGAAGTTCCTTCAGTCGGTTGACTTATATACAACTTCCAACTTTATCCAAATGGACTTCGGTCCCCAGGCATAACACCCACCTGGAGAGAGATCTCTCTACTGTCCTCTCTTCCTACATTGGTGACCCCGACGTGATCGTCGTCCTACAGCCCTATGGGTATAACTGAACCACAGACTCGCCGAGCAACGTTTTTACTGAATCTGTACATCGAGCGAATCTGCGGGCCAGCATGTTCACGCGAACTGACAACGCTCTACGCTCCCTCTCATCTGCATCATCCCTGAGGTCTTCAGTCAACAGGTGCCCGAGATACTTGAACCTGAACACTCCTTTGTGGATTGAATCTACTTTGGCAATTGAATCTGACATACTGTTTACTGGATTGGATTATTGGTGGGCTGATTTGTATTTACATTGTAATATGTATAAATAAAATTATAGATGCTGAATTCCATTTACATCAAGTTAACAAGTAATTAGAGAAAAATATGGATTTTAATTGATGTTCATTAAATTAAGTTAAATTATTGCTTGATATTGGTCGTACACGAAGTTGTGTTTAAGGGCATTTTCATAATAAAGTGTACCCTAGTTGAGGAAAATTAAGAAACGTTAACTTTTGTCAGTTTTGTGACTAAATTAGCTATTTAAGTGTATGGCTAATTTCGTCACAAAACTGACAAAAATTAACGTGTTTTAACTTTCCTTAACTAGGGTACACTTTATAATGAAAATTCCCTTAAATTCACATGAATATCATAGATGCAAAATTAAATCTATTTGTTTGTAACGCTTTCACAACTAAACATATTTTATTAATATTTATGGAGATAGTTTAAACCTCGAGGAAGGACGTAAGAAACATTTCATCCCATAAAAGTCTGATAAGAAGTAACGCCTGACACCTGTCATTCCAGTAAAATTATAAGTATTATAACCTCAAACCCTAGCATAGGATATAATTCTACTGCGAGGACGTTTCAGACATTCGATTGTTTAATCTCATCGACGACAAGTGAATAACTTTAAAATCAATTTATGCGGCGATTCTGTCTACGAGCCGGTCCCCCTTTTGAATTTGATATCATAACGCCTTTATCAAATTAAATCTAATAGCGGGGGACAGCTCGTAAACAAACTCACCGGAATCCTATCAATTCATAACAAACGTTTCACAAACGATTCATTTCACAAACATGTCACTTGACAACCCTGGATAGATAATTCTGGACTTATTTCAGGACCATCGCGTAGAACCTTATAGGTTAGGTTAGTTTTATAAAAATCCTGAAGTAGTTGTAGTTAAAGAAAATAAGCGGGTTGGGAAATGAATAGGTTGCGAAACGATGCATTTGTCAATGATTTGTCGGCGAAAAGGCAGAAAACCAATACTCATTTATCATCAGTAAAATTCCAAATTCGAACTCCAGGATTAACGTTTTATCTGCCTTTTAACTGTACAAGCAATAGCGATAAATGAGTTCATGAGGACGACGATTCCTATTTCCTTTTGTATACGACCATTGTATAGCATCACGATTTTTTATGCCGCGTTATTGTCCCATTATATTTATTTACTACGAGATACTAGCTTTTCCCGCGACTCTATCTATGCAGAAGATGTTTATCGTTTTTCAATTCCCGCTGTCTTTATTCTATTTTCCAGGCTATAGTTATCTTTAGACCAAACTTTACGATGGCCTTGACCCGTAAAGATGGAATAAACGAACAAGCAAACAAACACACTTTTATACAATAACATTAGTAATATAAATAATGATTAGTAAGAATTATTGTTTTCTTCAACAGCTCTATTCTAATTTGTGGGAAGTCATTTATAATCCAAGACGCCAAACCATTACCTTGCCTCTTCATAGGGTTTCGTACACACAACAAAAATCCGTCATCCTAATAGGATCACTCGCGTGTCAGTTACAATCTAAATTGGTAGAATAACTTCACTCATAGCCACAAAACAAACCCTAAATAAATGACATGAATCTTAAATAATTCTACAGTTATTGTTTTGTGGTATAACTATATACAGATGCATCCTCACGCGAGCCTGGCTTGGACTCGCTCGGCTACACTAGACTCATTTACAAGTTTAACTAATGCTGTTTCAAACCTGTTACGAAAATAAACAAAATCGCTAAACAAGCTCTCGGCTAATGTCAGCATTTCTAATTGGCATCAAATACCTATTTATGACTCACAACAAAACAACTTGTCGAGTGAACCAAATCAGAATATAAGATCTGTCCTTTTCTTTTTTTATTGGCAACGGGGTTGATAGAACGAGATACACCGACGTTTCTTCTTTTGGTTAGATTACATGTCATGTCACACGACACTTAACGCTTCATGTTTTAGTTTTTTGTGTGGATAATGTTAAAAGGTTTTGGACTGTTTATTTTTTCTAATAATAGAAGTGAGCTCGTACGTTTAATGTTCGTTGGAACAGCCAAAGTGTTTTTAAGCTAATTTAGTGGTTTCAAGTGTCAAATGATATAAGAGGCATCTGTCAAACATAATCGTTGTAAGGCATTAAAGAGTTTTGGTGTTCAATCATCTATTTATACAACGGACAAAAAAAACAACAAATAATATCAGGAGAGGAGACAATCTCATACAAATTGACCTAGTTCCAAACTAATCACTAGGCTTGTACTATGGGTGCTAGAGAATGATAAGATTGATAAGACATACTTATATGGGTCATACACACTTTTAAAAACAAAAGTTGTCTCTCCTGTGGGCAATAGTTAAAAGCTTGTGTGCATATAAGTTATGTTTTTATATGATAGGTCTAAAGCAGTCCTGACGGCGTTTTTGCGGGAATGAGCTTAGCCAGAAAATTAGGCCTTAAAAACGTTCTTTAGGTGTGTCCACAGGAAAGGCGGTAACCTAAATCTGTGTATGACTCATATAAAGAAATACATACCTACTTAAAACATACGAAACATCCAAGATTCAGAAACATATTCTCGCCTTACTAATTAGAACTACAGCTAATACAAATTAATAAATTGAATGTACACCATAAAACGCCGCGGTACAAACACAGCTGACCCCGTACTTTATGTGTACTTCTGTGTACACGAGATAATGGCCGCAGCTGTGTACACTTATGTCGGTAAGGGCGTCTGTCCACTTGTCCGCGTTTGCGACTCGGTCAAGAAGTGAAAATGCTTGCAACTGGGTGTTATAAAGTTGTTACTAGTGTTACTACACACAATTTCATACTCAGTACACAATATATCTAGATAAAAGATGATCAATCGAACTAGTAAAGTGGAGTTCGTTTGCTAATAAATAATCGTTTAGTTATACAGAATCAGAATCAGAATCAGAATAATCTTCATTCAAGTAGGTTTACAAATAATAAACTCTTTTGAAACGTCATATAGTAGCGACTTAGCCTAAATTGACTGTAGGTTCAAATCGCGACCGATCAGAGAAGAACCTGTAAGAAACTCTGTCGGATGTCTTTTTTTTTTCGACGTTCGCAACCTTTTGTCGTAAGGACTAAACATTTTATTACAAGCAATTCAGTCCCAAGCATTGTTATCATTAATATAGTCTTTAATACTATAATATGCTTTAGAAATTAGTTTACGCTTAACGTAACTCTTAAATTTATTTACTGATAGTTCAGTAACATTACTTGGGAGCTTATTATAGAACCTAATACAATTACCCATAAAAGAGTTTTTTATTTTATGGAGCCGCGTGAAGGGCACTGCGAGCTTATGTTTATTATAGTACAATACAAAACACTTTATTATCCACCAAACAAAAACATTACAGAGAAATAGCACAATTTAAAAGACCCAAAACAACACCTATACCTACTAACACCTGGGTACGAATTTGAGCGGCTCAGCCTGAGACATGCTCGCCCCGCACGACGGGCTGCTCGCTTCCCAAATTGTTGCACATAAACATGCGCGGGTGAGGCAGCGTGCTCGACGCGAACTGATATTTCAAAATGGGGTCGGAAACGATGACAGCCGCAGCTGCGTTTATCATAATTCACCGAATTATTAACAAAAATTAGAAGAAATCGCGTCGGTGGTGGAACGGCTCAGCAACTTTATAAAATTTGTGGGCGCCTCGCCCACAGAAAAGTTACAACTTCTCGTTGTGCCCGCGGCACACTCGGATACACGTCCAAATTACGTGAGGCACGCACACCGAGGCGCCTTTGAGCACGGTCCAGAGACCGACTCTCGGCGGTTCGCCGCGCGCCACCTGCGCGCTGCTCGCGCACAACCCGAGGCTGCTCTAATTCGTATCCACTTTAATGTTGTTCAGTCGACTACAAAAATATGTATCCACTTTTGGACCACATAACAATGCAATAAGGTGAAAAAGTGGATACATCTCTCTGTAGTCGACTGTACAAAACACGCTCTTTCTTGCCAAGTGTATGCTTTACAAAGTCACTACAGTAGAATTATTTTGAGTGTACTACTGACACATGGCCTTCATTTAATTTTCAGCTTTAATCTAATACAAATAAAAAAGTTATTACTAAATCGGTGGACGTGGGTAACAGAATTCTGAAAATTGCTTTATGTGTTTTTAGTTAAAGTTGAAAATTAAACGAAGGCAAACTCTCTGTCAATGGTAAACTTACAGTAAGCTTACTGTTACTGCTTATCAAAACCAATGAGTCCCAACTTGGTGGGTCTACATTAATTATAGTGGAGATCCTGTCGCCACCTTCCGTTTCCATCATCAGGTCAGCTCTTCGGTACAATAAAATTGCATTGTCGTCAGGTTTACATTATGAGGTCCAAATTTCAGTCCATTCCATTAACGGGAACTGGCACAAGATTGACTTGCAAATTTTGAGGCGGACGACTTACATACATGCATACGAACAGGGCCTCTATTCAGCTGCGTTATAACGATATCGTTTTTGACCTGTTTCCGTATTGTCAACGTTTTGATAACTCTTATGTCATTTACAATAATGGCGACTGTGACATAAACGATTCTTAAACGTGTCAAACACGATATTGTTTTAACGCACCTGGGCCTCTATTCTACAAGGTAATAACGATATCGTTTTTGACCTGTTTCCGTATTGTCAACGTTTTGATAACTCTTATGTCATTTACAATAATGGCGACTGTGACATAAACGATTCTTAAACGTGTCAAACACGATATCGTTTTAACGCACCTGAATAGAGGCCCCTGTCAACAAAATTTGCCCCACGCATTCCTAGGTCTGCAAGCTTGACACTAATGGCGGCCGAGTTAAAAAGAATACTGAAACAGGTCAAACGCAATATTGTTTAGACCCAGTAGAATGGAGGCCCAGTGCAAGTTAAATAAAAGCTTGTAAGCAGGGATCGTTACCGGTATTCTGACTACCGGTTTTAAATGAGGTATAACTGGTTATAATTGCATTTCGCTATTTATACCGCTAAAGCTCTGATTACCGATATACCTAATGAATACCGGTATTCAAGTATGTTATCGGTTTAGCCAATTTATTGAGAACAATACCTCTTTTTGATACTTTACCTCTAAAAACCATTAGCAGTAATACCTGTCAGTGTCAATATTCTCGTTTATTCGAATATGTAAATGTTTTCGGTGCTCTTACAAAAAACTTAGACTCGCCTTAGACAAGTCTGAAATTGCAGTTAATTACAGTCTAATTCACATCACACTTATCAGGTGCAATCAATAGCGGTTTTGAATACAGGTATTTAATACTGTTAATAGTGTATACATAGCGATAAAAACAAAAGCGGAATGACAACAATACCTCTAATTTGAATATAGGTATTATTTTTTAGCGGTAATAATTTGACAATGAATACAGGTATTGAATAAAACCGGTTTTACAATTCCTGCTTGTAAGTAAAACCGGTCAAGAAGAGCAAGTACTACAAACGTAAACATCAACAAGTAATCACTAATTTTCTATTTAAAGTCAATTGGTGCCGTCTTAGATGATTTTAGTAGGTATAAACACTTTAATCGCCTGTATCTCTAGAACCAATCATGTCAACTTAGTCGTGATAGTTTTCCTTTTAAATTCGTTACATGTGCTTTCATTTATGATAATTTCTGATTTTTAGTATTTGTAGTTTTGGCTGTAGTGGGGAAAGACTTGACTCTAACAAAAATTTGCGCTTTGAAGCTTAATATTTCAAAAACGGATCCCTAAATCGAAAAATTATTTTTACATACCGATAATATTTTTAAAAGTTCTATCCAACGACACCCCACACTATAGGGTAGATGATAAAAATACATCCCCATAATACGTGTTTTTTTTCGAGATTTTACTTTCCCACTTCGTTGGCGTAACTAATATGTATATTCATGCAATTTTACAGTATTCTAGTACTAAGAGTATCTGAGCTAGGTTGTATTCTTCATATTTCTCTATGCCTTTGTTTGGTCGCGCTCGTCGCGGGCGCTAAGTCGTGGCAAAACCGTCAAGCCACTGCACTCCCATTATGATATTAATGTTAATAAGCAAAGCCGCGCTTGCAGCTATAAATATTAATCAAATAAACTCACATAAATTGATCCATCCACTAACTATATAACCTCTAATTTATTAACGATCGATCGACTAACTTGAGGTACTAGACAAACGATAAACATACTTCTAGAAATGCGTACTTTAATATAAAACGTGAGACTCACGATCATTACTCGCGTCCATCTCGCTAGGAAAGCTGTCGTAGTGTTAATTCAATTAAAAACACTTATTTCAGACGATTAGTTTTAAAAAAAAACTCACATTGTTATGTCTGCGCCGCGCAATGTTCACCGACATCAAAAATAAGAACACTATAAAGGATTATCCATATTTGACTGCTGATATAAACTACATAATGTCACACCGCTGTTAACTATAGACACTATAGTGATGGATGAACCTTACAGGGCCTCTATTCAACTGCGTTATAACGATATCGTTATTGACCTGTTTCCGTATTGTCAACGTTTTGATAACTCTTATGTCATTTACAATAATGGCGACTGTGACATAAACGATTCTTAAACGTGTCAAACACAATATCGTTTTAACGCACCTGAATAGAGGCCCAGTACGGTCACTACCAATTACAATTACCATGTTACATTAACCTACCGCCAAACAGCAGTGCTCGCATTGTTGTGTTCCGGTTTGGGGATAAGACAGCCGGTGAAATAACTAGCATAGAGGCATTCCATCTTAGTCCTCAGGGTTGGCAACACATTTGCAGTCTTAAGATTGCAGTCTTGAGAATGCAAATGTCTATGGGTCACAGTTTCCACTTCCCATCAGGTGGCCTGTGTGCTACTTGCCTTCTCGATGCCATAAAAAAAAAAAAAAAAAAAAAATGTCGTCAACGAAATTTAATTGCTAAATAAACGTAAAACAATTCACGGTTACCCAACTCATAAACATCGGCGCGGAAACGCTCAATTACAGAAGCTTAAAAAGTGAATCGGATTACTGACGCACAGATATGTTTATTAATTCGTCCACGAGCTCAGGAAATGAGAACTGAGTTATTTTTGGCTTTAAATGAACTAAATTGTGTACTAGTTAAGTTTTAGTTTAGTTTTTTTGATTTGTTGAGGATTTTTAGTAGCATATTGCTCGTTATGATCCATATTGTATTTATTTATTAAGGTATCAATATACAGGGTGTTAGGTAATGAGTGGATAATCCTTGAACTACGGATAGAGGGCACTTAGGACGTTATGAAAAAGCTAAAATAGGTCTAGTAAAAGTCGCACGGTTTTCGAGATATTTGGACTTTTGATCGGATTTTTTGTCATTTTTCCTTATATCCGTGTTACGAAAGGATTATCCACTCATTACCTAACACCCTGTATATACAGGTATGTACGAACATCTTATTTTTTATACCACCTACCAATTTAATTGTTACTTTTTTCTTTCTTCTTTCGAAGGTTGTCTGGAAGAGATCGCTATTTAGCTATAAGACCGCATATTGACTCAATTTGTAACATTTTCTTTGTATTTTATTTTTCATGCTGTTATTTGTATGCGGTGTTTAATATTTGTATTGTATTTTTTTGCTGCTCTTCCCACCATAATTGGAAATGCACCTGATCGGCTTCAATAGCCAGAGGAGATGCAGTAATGCAATTTTCTCCATGACTTGCGCTTCCAGTGATTTGACCAATACAATGCATTTGTTAGCATCCTTGTTCGCGTCGCGCCGCAGGATCCCTAATGGATGACTCGGAAAAGTTTCTTGTTGTAGAAACTTAATGAATACTTAACCCTTAATTAAATAGTTACGTTGTTTTTGTAAGGTTATATTATCATACATGTAAGGTAATCTGAGTTGGGGTTATTTGCAATTACTTTTAGGAGGGTAATTAATGTAACATATAACAACAAAATATCTGTTACTCATCAGCAGAGCCCGGAATTTTCGTAGCACTTTTGAGCTGTCATAGGGACTTCTCGTATATCGTCTTCCGATATACATGTGTATATCGATAAATACAGAATACATTTTTTTATATAATTACGAGTAGAAGTAAACAACATGCAGTCTTACCGCGAATGAGCGATCTCTTCGAGACAAGATAAAATTATGACTATCTAATTCTTTTATAGATAAACTAATGATGAAACACTTGTTAGCACTAAAACTGACTTAGAACATGAAATTGATAAATGTCAAAACACTGAACTGAACTGATTAAATGTAGAATTGTTAACTATTAACTTTTCATTGCAAATCTCTATTTAACATTTTCAGCCACTCAAAATTTATATAAAAGAGATCGCTCTTTGGCGATAAGACCGCCTGTTGTTTACCTTTACTTTTAATCTTCATTGATATGTTGTGTTGTGTTCTATAGTGTATCGATAAAATGATGTATATCGGAAGTCGATAAACGAGAAGTCCCTATGACACAAAAATTGCTACGGAAATTCCGGGCTCTGCTCATAAGGATATAAATCCACGTTGTATAACTTAATTTGATATTTCAATTGGTATAATAAACGACGATAACGATGCATTATATAATTTCATTAGATATAATGTAGTGAATGTGGTAACAGAATAACCAACAACATTTTTAGAGTTGCCCGTGTGGTTGCCGGGTTAGAATAGTGCCACTCCATGTCTTCCCGTGGATGTCGTAAGAGGCGACTAAGGGCTTGTAGTACTGTTAGGCGATGGGCTTGCAACCTGTCACTAATACACTGGTAGACATCTTATCCTGTTTGTGCAAAATGTGGTTACAGAATTGCCAACAACTCTTGTTGTAGTTGTTGGTATTTCTGCAACTGCTACCCCACTCTGGGACTGAAGGCGTGATAATATGTATGTATGTGTTTTTAGAGTTGTTAGTAATTCTCTAGCTCTCTCATTCTGGTTTTAGCTCTCACCCTGGGAATGGAAGCGTGATGTTATGTATGTACCAGTATTTATGTATAACGTACTATGCCATTGTGGCATGTTGCGTTTTGTTTATGCATCGTATTATTATATTGTGTTATGAAACGGACGGTTAAAGCTTAAATATACCGGGTTAATTAATGGTGCGTTTGGTTATGCATAAGCAATTAGTGCTCTTAGGGAAGCCGGTAGGAATCGAGTTATATAAACGCTTTGTCACTGTCTAATTATTATACTTAATGACTTTTTGTACAGCGATTATAGCAAAATACATAACATGCGTTTAGGTAATATAACAATGAAAACCAACTGTTCCATACATTTATTCTCAATTAATTCACCATTAATGTAAGGAACAGCTGTTTTGTTTTTGGCGATTTCGTGGTTGGTCCCATCGGAAAAGTTGCTCAGTATGACCATCTTATTCACTTTTGGCCATTCCGGATCATGACCCCAAAATCACCCAGTATAACTTCATGGCATGTCATGTAATAAATGTGGGAAGAGAATTATCAACAAGATTTTTAGATTTGTTAGTAATTCTCTAGTTCTCTCATTCTGGCTCTAGCTCTCACTCTGGGAATGGAATTACTAGCATAGAGGCATTTCATCTTAGTCCTCAGGGTTGGCAACGCATTCGAGATCTTAGGATTGCAGTCTTAAGATTATAGTCTTTAGAATTCAAATGTCTATGGATCTCAGTCATGGCATGTTGCGTTTTGTTTATGCATAATATGATTATACGATCCACGGCCACGAAACAAAAATTAAAAAGTTACTTTGTCTCACGCTCGCAGCAAAATCGAATTTTGCTCACTGTTTTTAAACAAGAAAACCACCCTTTTTGGGATGCTGAGATGAAAATATTTGTTTTGTGCATATAAAAAAATAAATAAATATACCAGGGGACAATCTCACACAAATTGACCTAGTCTCAAACTAAGCTCCAGGCTTGTACTATGGGTACTAGACAACGATAAATATACTTATATAGAGAAATACATACTTATATACATAGAAAACATCCAAGACTCAGGAACAAATATTCGCGCTCATCACTTACCGGGATTTGAACCCAGAACCGCTGGCTTCGGAGGCAGGGTCACTCCCAACTAGGCCACCGTGTCGTCGCTTTGCGTCAATATTCATTTAATTTGCCATTTTTTCACAATTATTTATTTTGGCAAGAATGCCGTAATAAAATCAGATGACCTTTATCATGTTTTAACTATGTTTGTTCTTTTCAGGTAAGGAGCTTTTCCTGTAACGTGAACCGACATAGTTCCAAGGGTCAACGTACAAGTTGGTATACATAGTCCATTTGTTTAGATATCCAAATAAAATAAACCAAACCACGTTACTCTGTTAAACAACCAATCAAAACGTGGTGGTAGGACCCTGTGCAGGGTCCGTCCGGATCGCTACCACCATCTTATCCATTAACCACCCACCAAGCAATAGTGTTCGCATTGTTGTGTTCCGGTGTGGGGATAAGACAACTGGTGAAATTACTAGCATAGTGGCATTCCATCTTAGGCCTCAGGGTTGGCAAAGCATTTGAGGTCTTAGGATTATAGTCTTGAGAATTCAAATGTGTAAGGGTCTCAGATTCCACTTACCATCAGGTGGCCTGAGTGCTCGTGTGCCTTCTCCATATCATAAAAAAAAACAGTTTTCTCAATTTTGGACCTACACCTATCAGTGGTTTGTTTACCACATTTACTGTTTTTAAAATGTATTTATTAATACTAGAAAACTTGCCCGCGATCCGTCGGCGTAGAAGTCATTCATTGCTATTCCCTCGGGAACTGTTCAATTTTTCGAGATGGCGTATGTCCTATTTCAGACCATAATCTATCTCTGTGCCAAATTTCATCAAGACCCATTCAGCCGTTCTGGTGTGGTTGAGAATTTGAGATACAAACATCCATTCATCCATCAAAACTTTCATATTTGGGTATTTTTCAAAGAAATTGTACCTAATTAAGGACTGAAATTAAGTTAAGGTAACTTTTACATGTAAGTAACGAAAATTAGTCGCCCATTTATGGTTAATTTTCGTTACTCACATGTAAAAGTTACTGTAACTTAATTTCAGGCCTTAATTAGGTACCATTTCTTTGAAAAATACCCATTTACTATATTAATAGGATTATAAGAAACTAAAATACAGATGTCTAACTATTAAAGCCACTATTAGACACCTCAAAGGTTTATTATACTAGCAGGCGAGATCGCGCGAAGCGATCCGAGAAAAAAAAAAAAAAACTTTAACTGAGACTTGCTTATACTAAATGTATAAAGTTTTTAGCAGTCTTTTACATAATGTTGGGTTAAGGTCACATACTAGGCATTTAATTAAATCCTTAGCAGTACCATGTACTGATTAATTGTCTTTCCATAAACTTTGTTATCCCGGCAGTGTATACAGTCAATCAATATCCAAACAAAAAGGCCTATACAATACAATACACATGAAATTCGTATTTACACAAACATGATTAATTATATACGAACAAAGATTATTCTCACACCAAATATCCATATTAATGAAGATGATAATTTAATTTTATTCAGAGGCACAGGAAACTAGAATTGAATAAAGGGCAGCCTCATTATACGGACGCCGTATCTACATTGCTAACTCGGGTTTATTTGTTTTACCACTATCTCATATTCGGGTCATACAAAGATTTAGGTTACCGTCTTTCCTGTGAACACACCGAAAGAACGTTTTTAAGGCCTAATTTTCTGGCTAAGCCTATTCCCGCAAAAACGCCGTTAAGACTGCTTTAGACCTATCATATAAAAACATAACTTATATGCACACAATCTATTTAACTATTCATCACAGGAGAGACAACTTTTGTTTTTAAGGGTGTGTTTGACCCATTCATACTCATTCATTTATAATACATATATACATAACATCACACCTTCATTCCCAGAGTGGGGTAGGCAGAACTACAGAAATACCAACAACTCTAAAAATACTTGTTTATAATTCTGTAACCACATTTTGCACAATCAGGCCAAAAAGTTTACTAGTGTAATTACTGACAGGTTGCAAGTCCATCGCCTGACAGAAATACAAGCCCTTATTCCCTTAGTCGCCTCTTACAATATTCACGGGAAGACATGGAGTGGCACTGTTCTAACCCGAAAACCAAACGGGGCAATATCAAACATTATAATGTCAAGTTATTAATAAATACAGTGTCCAGTTACCTACTTACACTAATAACACAAATTCAAAAATGGGTTCCTTTCTTCTGGCATAGCTTTTTTGGCATAATTATCATTTGGCATAATCATCATTTAGCATAGTATTTCTTTCTGAAACCGTATACTTTTCAGGATTATTTATTATATCATTGCATAGAACCCATTAGGTTAGGTTAGGTTAATTTTATAACAATCCTAAAAAATATACGGTTTCAGAAAAAAATACAGTATGCCGAAATGATGATTAAGCCCAATAATGATTATGCCGAAATGATGATTATGCCAAATGATAATTATGCCAAAAATATGCCAGAAAAATATTAAAAAAGTCAGTGGGTAACGTAGTATTATAACAGTAAAACTCATTCATGTCATAAAACGCCTGGCCTAACACTTATTCTTAACTTGATTGCAAAACGAATTTGAAGTACGCAATTATTTTATGTTACTATTGTAGACGTTGGGGCCTCATATCTATGAGGCCCCAACCCACTTTGGTTGATATAGCCAGTTTAAACACATCGGTGTTACAGGATTCCCTACACATTTGCTTCTCTGGTTACGGTTTGACTTCACGGAAAAAGCGTCACTATTTTCCCTTACGAATCTAGCGAGGTTAAAGATTAACTGAGATGAAAGTATTAACAGTGTTAGTACTTATTCGTTGTGAATATGTTTTTCTCTATTTAAGTATGTATTTCGTTGAGGTGTCTATAATTTTATGTAAATACTTTTCATCGAATGCATCATTTCATCGAATTTCATTTCATGGAACGCTATTTTCTGCTGAAACCATAATGCTTTCATGGTATCTTATACATTTAACCTAATTAATGTTTAAGATACTCTGAAAACATTATATGATGAAATGAAATTCGATGAAATGATACATTCGATGAAGTGAAATTCGATTTAATAATGTGTTGGCATATCGTTGTCTAGTACCCATAGTACAAGCCTAGAGCTTAGTTTAGGACTAGCTCAATTTTTGTGATATTTCTTTATTATATTGATATTGCTGGCGACTGTACATACAAACACCGTACTGTAAACAACTGATAGATGACGACGGCAGTGACATTTCAACCTTAGAGATATGATTTGCGAGATCATTAAAAATAATGTATTGTCACTCTGACTTTATGTTGATATTTCCTTGGAAATATTAATGAACACATTTTGCTATCATGATAACATTTACAATATTATTAATGAGAAAGAAACTCTGTCGGTCTGTTTGTTTGTATTACTCTTGAACAGTTAAATCGCTGAACCGATTTCGATGATTTTTTTATGGATTTAGCTTGAGTCCCGGGGAAGGACGAAGGAAATGACATCTACACGAACGGACAATAGCTACCTATATTTAGTAGAGATGAAACGGATAGTGATTTAGCCGGATACCGGATACCGAATATCCGGCTGGCTCACAAGCCGGATGGCCGGATATCCGGCAGTACTTATAAATAAATATCACGGAAAAATGACACACAAATTAACCTAGTCCCAAACTAAGCTCTAGGCATATACTGTGGGTAGGTACTTGGCAACGATAAAAATACTTACATAGAGAAATATATATTTAAATACATGGATGTTTTTTACATCCAAGACTCAGAAATAAATACTTGTGTTCATCACACAAATATTTGCCCTTATCTGGATTTGAACCCGGGACCGCTAGCTTCACTACCAACTAGGCCAAGGCGACTTTGAATATTAAAAAATAAACAACTAATTTATTAGATTTTCTTTCTTTCCTCTTGTTGTTTTACTATCCGGCATACGGCCGAATATCGACTTACTATCCGGCATCCGGCCGGATACTAAAATACGGCCGGATATGCCGGATACTGAATAGGTACCGGAATCCGTTTCATCTCTACTATTTAGCGTTATAATATAAGAACGTTTTGCGAAGTTGGTTGGGTGTTTCTTAGACCATCTTGCTTTAATTCTCTTTATTATCGGATTCTTATTATAGCCGCAATTATTATTCTAAAGTTAAATTAAAATTAACGCGGTGCTAATTATTTTAAATATGAGTGCAGAAGCTATAAAGAGTTATCCAACCGCTCCCGTAACAAGTTAAAATGTTTAGTTTTTTATCTCTATCGCTCACTGATTTAAATTGCGATTGATTCATTTTTGGACGCTAACTCATCACTTCACGAATTTCACTTCATCGAACGCTATTTTCTGCTGCTATCTCAAACATTAATTACGTAGTTTAGATTAGGTTAGATGTTTAAGATACCCAGGGCCTCTATTCAGGTGCGTTGAAACGATATCGTGTTTGACACGTTTAAGAATCGTTTATGTCACAGTCGCCATTATTGTAAATGACATAAGAGTTATCAAAACGTTGACAATACGGAAACAGGTCAAAAACGATATCGTTATAACGCAGTTGAATAGAGGCCCTGAATAAATTATGGTTTAGCAGAAAATACCGTTCGATGAAATGATACATTCGATGAATGTGTTTTGATAAAACGATAGACACCCTTTTTGGACATATTCTTGTTTCGGCTCATTCTTATTTTTATTTATTACTATAATTATTTTAGCTTTGTATTTAAAACAACAACCTTTTCGTTCTGCTTACCTGAATTTTGTTATATTGCTAAGTTGCAGTTTGCAACTTAGCAATTCTGATTCAAGTAAATATTGACGATGAGCAAATCGCTGACGGCGCGCGCCGTAGATCCGCGTCAGCGATTCTGTCGCTATATCTGGCTCGATTATCGCCTCTGCTGAGCATGAGGTATGTTCGCCATTTGCTGAGATATAGAACATTCCATTGTGTGTTAATATTTTGTCCTAACGATTTTGATAAAAAAACGTGGGTTTTTTGGGTTAAAAAATCGATCGTCGTCATCTACGGGAAAATTCGGGTTCCGCCGAAAAATCGAGTTCCGAGGTATTTGGCATATATCGACGACACTATCAAATTGTGGTTTAATAGTGTCGTCCACATGCACTCGAGTGTCCCGAGTAGAGCTCGGTCGCCCAGGCCCTCTATTCTACAGGATAAAAACGATATTGCGTTTGTCGTGTTTCCGTATTGTCATCGTTTTGATAACTCTTATTTACTCTACACTGTAAAACACTATGTGGATTGAAAGAAGATGTAGTGACTAAAATCGAAAAGGGTATGCTAAGATGGTTTGGTCATTTAGAAAGGATGGATGAAAGAAGAGTTACGAAAGAGATATGGCGAGCGAGAGTGAGTGGAGATGTCAGTAGGGGACGTCCTAGACGGACGTACAGTGATCAGATTCGCGAGGTACTGAATAAGGGCCGAATCAAAAGCACCCGAAACCGACGTACGTGCATGAAGAGATTGTTGAATGTGGAGGAAGCGAAAGTTGTATATTTGGATCGGTGCACCTGGCGTTCCATAGTCTCTGTCTACCCCATTGGGAGACAGGCGTGAAGATATGTATGTATGTATGTAAAACACTAGTAAAACACGTCAAATGCAATATCGTTTTTACCGTGTAAAATCTCAGCCCTGGGGGTTATTATGACATAGCACTGCAGTTCAATTTACGCTAAGAGAAAAGTACAGAGCTATGTAACTGCTATAGCTCTATCCTTTACACTCACCGTAAAATGGATGGCACAGCCGTGTCATAATAACCCCCCTGGTACTAATCATCATGATCATCATCAGCCCACTTCCGTCTCCTGCAGGACATAGGCCTCCATGGCATGCCAAAGAGCTGGTCTTGAGTTTTATGTTTCCACCTGCTCCCAGCAACTTTCCGTATGTCATCGCTCCACCCAGCTGGAGGGCGTGCTACACTACGTTTGCCGCCGTGGTTTCCACTCTAGAACACGTCTACTCCAACGGTTGTAGTTTCTGCGACAGATGTGACGGGCCTACTTCCACTTCAGCTTGCTAATCCTTCGGGCTATATCGATAACTTTGGTTCTCTGTCGGATCATCTCGTCTCGGATTCGATCCTTCAGAAAGACTCCGAGCATAGGCCTCTCCATAGACCACTGAGCGATGATAAATTGGTGAACCAGACGCACAGTCAGTGTCCATGTCTCGGCTCCGTATGTCCGGATGTGTAGTAGGTCACGCTCGTTAAAAACTTTCGTCTCTAGACTTGGCGGTATGGGTGATGAAAAGATTTGACGGAGTTTCTCAAATGCTGCCCAGCCCATCTGTATTCTACGACGGGTCTCTCTCTTAAAGTGGCTCTTATCTATTCACTGACAGCTTCAAGAGGGACTCTTTTAACATCGATCAGTTCCGAAACAACATACTTGTTGTACCACAAATATAAGTTACGCCGGCAATCTTCGTCAACGCAGAAAGGTGCTCACTAATGCCGAAGATAAACGAACGTAAAAATCATTTCAATACAAACCTTGTCGTGTTACCCATAAGGTAGAATATGAAATGACGATTAGCGCTCGTGTGTCTCAGCTTATGTACGAATGACAACTGACGCGACGCTAAATAAAATGGCGGTCGACGGCGTCGCAACAATGGCTGCCGAATATTTGACCAATAGCCGTCGAAGTTTTACCCGCGCAAACGTACTGCCTTATAATGGGCCAAAACTTGCTTTCTGCGCAGGTACATCGTTGTAACTTATTTGTGGTGCTACTGTACATAACCTTGCTCTTGTCCAAGACGAATCAGCTAGGCTGGTCAGCATGTCCTGCAAGTCCTGAGCGGTTTCAGCTACTATGACCAAATCGTTCGCAAATCTCAGATGTGAGATGTATTCGCCATTTATATTTATGCCGCATCCGTTCCAGCGTATTCTTGAACATATCCTCCAGTGCATTCGAGAATAATTTGGGAGAAATCACGTCCCCTTGTCTGACGCCTCGATAGGTTCAGTCAGCTGATTCTGGACTTGGTTGGTCAAAGTCGCGGCTTTGTATAGACATCATACTATTGTGTAAAGGCATGGTACTAATAATAAATTTATTTCGTAAGTGGCCTGGGATATAACAAACGTAGGTGATGCACGATCAATCTCATTACTTAATTAGTTACAGTTAAATATAGTTACGCGCAACTCTAACGCAAATTAAACAATTTTTCGAGGTTTATTGTACAAAGTTGTACATGTCCTCGTTATGTTAATGTATAATAGAGAACGTGCATGAAAATCAGAATTGAGTTTTATTGATACGATTTAGGAGAAAATGTAAAAAAAAAATATATTAAAACGCAAAATACTAAGTTTTGACCGGTTTTTTTTTGTTAAATTTTTAAAACATTTTATGTTTAGATATTTTTTTTGACCTCCTCATTTAATTTACGTAATATTTTAATTGAACGATATTGGTTGAAACAGTAAATTACGAAATAAATGCAAATTTCTTTATATGGTCCTTATATTTTGAACATGGAACAACAGCTGTGACGTCATTCCTGTCGTCGATTTTGTATAGTGTTCTTGCAGGGGGTCTGAACTATGACTTTTTAAAGCTTCATATCTTATGAAAAAATTACACTACAATTATTTCGCGTATTCAGTTATTCCTCTCTTTAATAAGACTTTCCAGAGAGCGTAAGAAAAAATAAATATCCATGTTCCCTATTGTGCCACATACCAGCTTTGAAGTACTAAGAGTGTCTGAGATGAAACGTGGACAGACGGACAGACAAGACAAATAAAAAAACTATATAATCTTAAAAATAACATTTTCATTGATTTCCTTGTAAGCAACCTGTAGATGCTTGCGTGGTAACGCAAATTCGAGACGACTGGTACACAAATAACGCGAATGAGACCAATGGGCATGAATAATCGACACGGCGCCGCGCCTGCCTTGAATACTGATTAGGGTTCGATTCCCGACTGCTCCACTTTTGTTTAACTTCAGTCTCAGCTTATTTATGCAGTATAAAAGGGGTTAGGTGAAAAACGCGCGTTTAAAACGCTCTACTTTCTAGTTCCTAATTTATTTTATCTGATTAAGCGAAGCAAAAATCATAGGTTATAATATTTTTAACAGTCTATGTGTGTTAAGGCTATGTGACGTCATGCTAAATCCATCATGGTCCACTACACATGCAAACATTTTGAAGTCAAAACTTCTTTAGCGCCGTTGTACACTTTTTTGTAATGGGTAAAAAATGTTTAACTCGCGTCAGGACACGTGACCTGAGGTCCTAGACAAGATGCGTTCGCTAACTAGCGATTCGATTCGTTTGGTTTTTAAACCAATCTCGTCACTGTTAGATCACGTGACTTTTCGTATGACGTGATCTACCAGTGACGCGATTGGTCTAAAAACCAAACGAATCGAATTGCTAGTTAGCGAACGCATCTTGTCTAGGACCTCGAAAATTCGTAAGACTGATGGAGAGTAGACAGCCGGCGCGGCATAGGAGAGGAAGTATCCCGCTCTCTTTCTACGGCGCGGCGAAAATGTATGCCTGCGCCTGCTGTTTCGTTTAGGCGGCGCAGGGCAACGTTTGTAAATGCACAACGTTAAATGTATTTTCCTCGCAAATTTATAGTGTTTGGTATCAAATCAAACTTATTAATTTATAGATCTTGAGAAGGTATACTTTTTAAATAAAAATGTACCAGCACTTCTCTTGTGTAAAACCATACTGCTTTTGACGTGTTATGGTATTGTTTTCAACTCGGCCACCATTACTGTCAACTAATACCTACTCTCAAAGGCTGGCAGCGCACTTGCGATTCCTTCAGTGTCATGGGTCTCGATAACCACTCCTTTTTTTTTATTAAAAAAACCGGCCAAGTGCGAGTCGGGCTCGCGCACGAAGGGTTCAAGACATACACCTTTCCCGGTGTATGTCTATAATCATGGTATCTGTCTGTAACCAAATCTTGCAAAAACGGCAAAAAAACGTTTGTTGTATTGGAGCCCCACTTAAATATCTTTTTTACTTATTCTGTTTTAAGTATTTTTGTTATAGCGGCAACAGCAATACATCATCTGTAAAAACAATCAGGCCAAGAAGTTTACTAGTGTATTAGTGACAGGTTGCAAGCCCATCACCGAGCAGAACTACAACCCTTATTCCATTAATAAAAAGCAAGTTAATAAAAAGATGGATCCCCATACAAATTCATTTTCAACGTTTTTGTTCTTGTTCTATTGTCAAATTTGGTATAATTTTAGAGAAATAATCTGTCCAAGAGTGAGGCAGCGCGTGTCCAGCTCACGACCAATTTTAGCTGGATTTCAGTGTTCTTCATCTGGCTCCGAGTGGTTGTCCACTTCACTGAGTTGTCTGTTCTGATTACTGTTGTCGGAGCTGCGGCTGTGTGTCACCTCGGAGGCGACGAGGTGTGTTACAGCCGTCCGCGCAGATCAACCAGATAGCGCGGTTCTTGTTAACTGTGACCACTTGTGGTTAGTTATTTTTAGCCTGTGCTAACTTACAATACAATGTAGAGCGTTTTACACGTTAATTTTTATTGCAAAAAAGCATACAAATGGCGGACTTAATGCTTAAAAGTAAACTAACACAGTATGACAAAAGAAAGATAGAAAACAAAGTTAGGAGCATACGAATATTTACAAAATAATTATATTATATGTAAAATGTACCTACTGATAAAACAATAAATATCGTATAAAAATATTGTTTCTGTGTAACGTTGTTAATAAACACATTACCTTTCTTTTAAAAATCTGTCCATATGTCGAAATAAAAATAAATAAATATCACGGAGCAATGTCACACAAATTCACCTAGTCCCAAACGAAACCCAAGGCTCAAGGCAACTCTAAACAGACTTGTCGATAATTCTGTAACGATTTTTTTTTTACAAACAGGCTAAGATGGGTACGATAAACTTACTTTTATATAGAAATTACATCCTTAAATTCATAGAAAAATATCTGCCCTTACCGCGATTTGAACCCGGGACCGCCAACGTGTCGTCGAAATAACGCGGCGAGTCGTGTACAATGCGGTATTTTTGTTGAGTGAAAATTCTGTGAGTGTGTAAGCTGTGGTTGTTTATCCTGACGAAGGCGGCGAGCCGTGCGACGTCTGCGCAGGTTGCCCTTCTGCGCAGCTCCTGTAAACTCTGCATAATCTGTGGTGATACAGATTAGGCACACACGAGTAAACACCTCATTAATCCACATGCAAATATAGTGCGCCGTGTGGTGTCGGGTTAGAACAGTGCCACTCCATGTCTTCCCGTCGATATTGTAAGAGGCGCAGGCGACTAGGGTAATAAAAGCTTGTAGTTATGTTAGGCGACAGGCTTGCAACCTGTCACTAATACACTGGTAAACATCTTAGCCTGATTGTACAAAATGTGGTTACTACAGAATTATCAAATTAATTAATTAATTAGATTTAGTAGTGGTAGGGCCCTGTGCAGGGTCCGTCCGGATCGCTACCACCATCCTATCCATTAACCGCCCGCCAAGCAACAGTGTTCGCATTGTTGTGTTCCGGTGTGGGGATGAGACAACCGGTGAATTTACTAGCATAGAGGCATTCCATCTTAGTCCTCAGGGTTGGAAACGCATTTGAGGTTTTAATAGTCTTGAGAATTCAAAAGTCTATGGGTCTCAGATTCCAATTACCATCAAGTGGCCTAAGAGCTCGTGTGCCTTCTCCTTAAAAAAAAAAAACCAAAAAGTCTGTCCCTATAATACTCTGGGATTGAAGGCGTGATGTTATGAATGTATGCAAATATAGTAGAAACACGTAGGAACGGTGTAGTGAGTTAAAACTCATTCAAATAAATAACGTGCTTAACGAAAGCTAAGATTTCACACCCCATTTAAAAAAACTCTTCATCTTTAAAATTGTGATTTCTGCACCTTTTGTAACAAACAAGCAAATAAATAAACATGTTTTAATTTGATAGCACTTGTAGATGGTGATGGTATTTGCCATTTAAGTATTATTAAAAGCTTAAATACTCCTAAACTGACAAACATGTTTTAAAGTTAAAACTGTATCCAGGTCCGCTATAGAAAATACTCTCGAAAAGATAATTACGTCAAGTTTTTGGCACCTGTACGACATGGTTATTACCATAATTATATAGCCAAGAGTATTCTAACTTGCATACGTTTTCGAAGAGTGTTTTTCGTCTACCTTACCATTTTTACCATGACACTCCTAAGCAATACAGTTTAGGATGAGTATAAGGGTTTGAGCTATACTATATGAGTTTGACGACACGTTGGCCTAGTTGGGAGTGACCCTGCCTCTGAAGCCAGCGGCCCCGGGTTCAAATCCCGGTAAGGGCAGATATTTGTGTGATGAGCACGAGTATTTGTTCCCGAGTCTTGCATGTTTTCTACGTTTTTAAGTATTTATTTCTCTATATAAGTATGTTTATCGTTGTCTAGTACCCATAGTACAAGCCTTGAGCTTAGTTTGGGACTAGGTCAATTTGTGTGACATTGTCCCGTGATATTATTATTATTAAATATCTGATACCTCTATAGTAGTTACATCCCTCTGTCGAGCGTCGGTGGCCTAGGCTTAAAGGATTGACTCGTGATCGTAAGGTAAGTTCAAACCACAATCACTTTATTAACTTTATGTACAATACGCGATGCTCTTACGGTGATGGAAAAACATCCTGCATATTCGAACAGCTGAGTGTGTAAGATGTTAATTGCACAACAGATCCTAAAGGGGACGAAGTGTATCCGAAAGGCCCCATCTGTAAGATAAGAAAAGTTAAGATACACGGTTCTGTCTCGTGCTCTCACTGTTAGCTGAATTGCATGGCTAATGTAATCCCCAGTGGTTTAAATAATGCTCTTAGTTCTTAAAGACTGGAGAAAACCCGACCTCGTTGAATAGATCCATGGCTCGCTGCACTCAATAATTCCTGTGGCTCTGGTAATGGCAGTGGCCGGGATGCGAACCGGTGACTGCCATCGCCGCTAATTGTCTGATCAAACGCTGTTATTAACCAGTTGGCCAAGCGTGAGTGGGTCGAGGTGTCGAGTTCCGTACAAACTACGTGCATAGTTTCCAATAAATGTGAAGTATGATATGGCAAATACAAGATTTACAGAATGGGAATGACGAACTTATCCTTTTAAGGGATCTCATTCAGCTAACCTTTGGGTGATTAAGGAAAATGAAAAAAGCAAAAATAGTGGCAACGAGTGCAAGTAAGTACAAAGCAAAGTTTACCGAAACAGCCTGGACTAAGTTTTAGATCTAAAATTATGTATAAATTAAATTTAAAATGAAGATAATTAAATACAAATACGTGATGTGGTTTGTTTCAGTTTGTTTGATACTTCTTCATGACTAAAACACTTAACCAAATTTAAGCCCCAGGAAATGTTCACTGAACACTTTGAAGTTAGAAATGTTCTAGGAAAGATGGGTCTCTATGACAACACATTATTGTAGAACGTGCAGCGAAGAAGTGCAGACAATGAAACACATACTGTGGAAACACATCTTTGACTGTGGCTATCCAGAATCAAACGGTTTCAAGGCCAGTTGCACTTCACTATCCGCTTTCTGGGTAAAAAATATCTTAGCTTGATTGAGCAAAATGTGGTTACAGAATCATCAACAAGTTTAGAGTTGTTGGTATTTCTGTAGCTCTGGAAACGAAGGCGTGGTGTTATGTATGCATGTATTCCATAAGGCGAAGTGTATCCGGAAGGACCCCATCAATAAGATAAGTTAAGATAAACCTTTAACTTATCTTGGCAAAAAAAAGTCGTCAATTCAGACCCCTTCAGAATTTTAAATGTAAATGTTATGGTATGTATCATATAATAACACATCGCCAAGAAAAGGGTTAATTATTCTGGGATCAGTGCAGGGTCCGTCCGGATCGCTACCACCATCTTATCCATTAACCACCCGCCAAGCAACAGTGTTCGCATTGATGTGTTCCGGTGTGGGGATAAGACAACCGGTGAAATTACTAGCATAGAGGCATCTTAGTCCTCAGGGTTGGCAACGCATTTGAGGTCTTAGGATTATAGTCTTGAGAATTCAAATGTCTATGGGTCCCAGATTCCACTTACCATCAGGTGGCCTGAGTGCTCGGGTGCCTTCTCCTTAACATAAAAAAAAACTTATATTATCTTACAGATGGGCCCTTTCGGATACACTTCGACCCCTTTTGGATCTTTTGTGCAATTACCCTCTTACACACTCAGCTGTTCGAATGTGCAGGTTTCCTCACGATGTTTTTCCTTCACCGTAAGAGCATCGGGTAATGTACTTAAGTTAGAAAAACTCATTGGTACATGGTGCCCGAGGGGTTCGAACTCGGAACCTTACGATCAAGAGTCGACCCCCTTAGCCACTAGGCCACCGACGCTCTCAATTATTCTGGGATAATTTAAAGATGTTTTTCAAAATAATTCTGCTAAATATAAAACTGCAGGCTCTATTAAGGCGGTATTAGGTCACCTGTATCTTCAGGAAAGGAAATTGATCGTTTTGTAATTCATACTATAATCTCAAACAAGTCGCAAGCAAAGGCGAGCAAAAGTTATCAAAAGAAAGCATTTCTTCAATGTTGAAATCTGATTTAATTTCACGTCTCAACAAAACAAGTTGCTCACTCCCACTATGAGCTTGTCACCCGCCTTTCAATACAGATTATTCAATTTTATCTTCTTACCGAACATCATACCTTAAAACAAACAGGAAAAACATCAAAGGCAATTTGTCCAACAATAAAAAAGCCTGAGGGAATTCATGTAAGATTCCTTGTAGGGTTTAGGTACGATTTACGACTTTCATGCTGAGTGACTCTTTCTTTAGTCACGTAGTTCTGACAGCAATACATTCATTAGAGCCTCTTCTCTACTGGGTTAAAACGATATTGCGTTTGACGTGTTTATTGTTTTTAACTAGGCCGCCTTTCTGTCAAGTTAAGGTGAAGTTAGATACCAACCGATTATGGCCGAATTATTTCAACGGCGAAACATGCAACCAAAGTCAATAGGTACCTAAGTCTACTTAAGCTAAGAGGGACAATTGTGCTTGTCATCGAGACGTCCAAGAGAATCGCCGCCCTGTGGTAGTCTGCACGCCATCCCCCTCTCGCTTAGAACCTCTTCCTAGTTAATTTAAGGGTAAAACACACAAAACACTGGACATGTGTGTATTCAACTCGCGTTGAGGGGTTCCGTACGTATATATAAATAGTCAAAATAAACTGACACGCACTGAGTATGCACTCAAGAACTCGAGTGTACCGGACATTCAAAAGATCTCAAAATTTTAGACACTGTAGTTTTGGAGATATTGCGGGGAGAACGGTCAATTTGATTTATTTATTATTAAATCTTTATTTCTCAAAAACGCACAAATGTCGGAATTAATACCTAATAGCATTATCTACCAGTCAAATAAATAATCATAATCAAATAGTAATATTTTTTATTTGTTTCCTTAAATAAATAAACTGCTTACTTTTAAATTAAAAATAACATTTATTTGTGACGCACAAAACAAACCCTTTTAATTGATATATCACATGTTCCAGTTCGAAAAACTTTTCGTTCGTTTTTCGATTTTCTTGTTTTCACCCAAAAAAAAACTAAATTGATTTATTTACGTAACAAGGTCATGTTTGGGTTAGAGATATACAAATGCGTACCAAATTTCAATTCGGTCGGTTCAGTAAATTCAAAGCAAATTGGGACTGACAGCCGGCAGACAGACAGACACACAAGATCCTATAAATATCTCGATTTTAACCCTTAAAAAAGTATATAGTCGTCCACAACTCAATTTGTTACTATCAAGAATTCTTACTAATCAATCCAAACTTCGTTACACCGACAGCAAAAAGTTTAATCTCTGAAGGAACTGTATGGTTTGAGCTAAGACGCTGATCTTTTCTTATAAATTTGTTTTACTGACTTTTTTTTTTTTTTTTTTTATGTGTCTTCGTCATTCTAATGTTGTTATTTGTTTATAATTTGTTTTATATTGCTATCTGTTGTACACCTGTCTTTTTTATAAATTGTGTTATATCTCTGTAGGTAAAAATTTGTGTTGTATTGTATTGCATTTTAAAAGTGGGTGAATTTAGTTACGTTTCGTGTAGAAATAAGTTGTGATAGTTCTTAAGTAACATTGTTAGCTTTTCATATTTATAAGCGCCTTGGCTTGAGCTGTACCTAAGCTTATAAGTATTATTTTATCTCATTAATAGATGATAAAACCATCATTATTTTAACTGAATCTTTTTCCAACGGAACCCTAGCTTAACGCCGATCGGTTAATAACCGAACAACCGGTCGGATAACCGGCGGCGTCCTCTATAAAATCACTCCACTTCGGGTTAATTAACACCACGGCTCTACGGCGGCTGTCGAGAGCTGTGGGGAGCGTTATTGAGTTAGACGCATGACCAGGGATGTGATTCTCTGAAGCATATCAGTTTTCAACTCGACGCAGTTAAATTAACCAGCAAATTTAAGTTTTTTTTATGTTAAGTAGAAGGCACACGACACGAGCTCTCAGGCCACCTGATGGTAAGTGGAATCTGAGACCCATAGACATTTGAATTCTCAAGACTAAGACCTCAAATGCGTTGCCAACACTGAGGACTACGATGGAATGCCTCTATGCTAGTAATTTCACCGGTTGTCTTATCCCCATACCGGAACACAACAACGCGAACACTGTTGCTTGGCGGGTGGTTAATGGATAAGATGGTGGTAGCGATCCAGACCCTGCACAGGGTCCTACCACAAGTAAATCCCATTAAAGCGTAAATCAGTAAAAACAATTAAAAAACACGCCCGCCATGCCTTAAAGTGAATTTAAAAACCGGGCAAGAGCATGTTGGACGCTCACATTGCTCAGTATAGGGTTCCGAATTTTGTGTGTGATGTGATAATATGCCTAAAAAGGGAATTAAGAGATAACCAAATATAGTATCGCAGTCGGGAGATTTTCAAGATAATGTTCCACAAAACTGTCCGCCGACTGCAATTTATGCCAAAAATACTTATAACTTAGGAGACAAACCATTACTTTCATACAAAACTGGGGACAACATGGTCCAATAACTTACGAGTGAAAGAAGACATTTTAATTGTTTAATAAAGATATCTACCGGGTCATAGAATTCACTGTTTTTCCGCTCCAAGGGAATAAAAGGCTTGTAGTACTGTTAGGCGATGGACTTGCAACCTGCACTAGTAAACTTCTTGGCCTGTATGTGCAAAATGTGGTAACAGAATCATAAACAAGTCTTTTTACAGTTGTTGGTATTTCTGGTAGCTCTGCCTACCCCACTCTGGCAATCATGGCGTGATGTTATGTATGGGTGTGTAATGTTTAGTATAAAAACAGATGACCTAATTTTCATTTCACATAACATCAATTACATAATTATAATTTGTATAATGATGAAAGTGTACAATATTAAAATGTATACTAATAAAAATGAATAATGCCTCGAATTATAATTAGGAGTGTGCATGATAACTAAGTACATATCGCACTAATAGTATAATAGTAAATTTGTATAATGGTTAAATACATAACTAACATAACGTATGTTTAATATAATATTTGACGACATGCTAGCCTAGTTGGGAGTGACCCTGCCTCCGAAGCCAGCGGTCCTGGGTTCTAATCTAAAGGGCAGATATTTGTGTGATGAGCGCGAGTATTTGTTTCTGAGTCTTGGATGTTTTATATTTATTTAAGTATATATTTCTCTATATAAGTAAGTTTATCGTTGTCTAGTACACATATTACAAGCCTAGAGCTTAGTTTGGGACTAGGTTAATTTGTGTGAGATTGTCCTGTGATTTATTTATTTATTAATACGCATATAATAACGCTAAATACATAAATCACGCCTGTTTCCCAGAGGGGTGAGCAGAGACCACTTCTTTCCACCTGCTACGATCCTGACAAAGTTCTTTCGCATCTTCCACATTCATACATCGAGTCATGCAGGCACGTCGGTTTCGGGTACTTAAGATTCGGCCCTTTTCCAGTATTTCCCCGATTTGATTAAAAAAAGTACGCCTAGGGCGCCCCCTTCCGACCCTTCCACTCACTTTAGCACTGTATATTTCTTTCGTCAATCTTTTTTCATCCATCCTTTCTAAATGACCGAACCATCGAAGCATGCCCTTTTAAATTTTAGTCACTACATCTTCTTTCAAACCACACTTCTATCTGATGTTTTCATTCCTTACTCTATCAGTTCTATCACACAGTTTCACACCACACATACTACGCATACTACGTGGTAATTATACTTAATATTTAGTATTTCAAATGGCATTATCCCATATGAATATTATACAAAAGGTTGTTATACTAAATGAATGTTATACTATGTGACTGTTATGCTACAAAAAAAAATACATTTCGTTGTTATACTGAACGTTTGTTATCCATTTCGCAGTTAGTTAAATGAAAATACACAAAAAGTTATAATACTGATTGATGCTCACCCATTATGTATGTATGCAAATAGAGCTGTCCTTTTTATTTGCTTAACCCAATAATTATATTTAAGTATTGAGCAGTTAAATCGGTCCGCAATCACTTGCAGAATGATGTTGCTATAGTAGTGTAGATAACAATTCTGAAGCGTAGATTATTGCCTCTCATTTCAGCATTGTTGTCATATTGTTCAAGGAAATGATTAATCATTTTGAACCTTGTGTCGCTCCGGGTTTAGGTCACAATGCCTCGTCAAGGCGACGTAATGGCTGTTTAACATAACATGCATCTATCACATATCATTACGAGTTAACTACAGTTAGCGGGGTTTATCCACATGTCTATGATAATATAGGCTTGTTCTCGTACAGTCGACACATAAAATATATTAACTAACATTGCGCTAAAACATATGATACGTTCTGGCTCTTTTACGGTCGCCATCAAAAACATCAGAGCATACAAAGTGCTCAAAAATATCTGCACACGCTCCTATACCTGTAACAATAGTCTAGGTCAGATATTTTTGAGCACGTTGTATGCTCTGATGTTTTTGATGGCTACTGTAATAAGCACGTATCTGATATTTTTTGAAACTAATGTTGGCTAAGATATGCTTGCTGACTACCTAACAATTTTTCTTAAATAAATGTTTTAAACCGAGATCCGACTTAGTAAATCCATTGATCCAGACCTGGTTTTACGCCAGAACGTGATATATTATAAACAGAGATAAATTTCACAGATTAATTTATAGATTAAACAAAATTAACTTTGCATAATCTAAATAAAATTAAGCCACTGTGAGAACGAAACACAATTTAAACAATTAGAATGCACTATTGGTAGGATAAGGTTAAAATAAATAAAAAAATAGTATAAGTTGGGTATAAGTGACCCTGCCGTCGAAGCCAGCTGTCCTGGGCAGATATGGGTGTGATCTTGGATGTTTTCTATGTATTTAATTATTTATTTTTCTACATAAGTATGTTTATCATGTATACGCATAGTACAAGCCAAAAGCTTAATTTGGAACTAGGTCAATTTGCGTGAGATCGTCCCCTGATAATTATTTATTTGTTTCCGCGTTGACCGGTAAAGTATAAATACGCCAAGAGCCTTCCCCTTTAATCTATCCACCATCTTTGATCCTTTGTTAAGACTTGTTTATTATATCATAGTTACACAATTATCCTCAGCTTGGAGCAGTTCGGAATTGCCAATTCCCTCGGGTTTATATAATTCGGGTTTAACTAAGTTAATACACAACGAGTTGGGTTGTAACTCACTTACATGCTATTATTTATGCAAATTTTATGAAAACTCATTCGCTGTACTCGTACAGGCGAAGACAAACTCGTGGCCCATCTTACAATTCCCGGCTGATAAGAAGTAAACCCTGGCTTTTCCCCTTTATTTCACCATCTTGACAATAAAACGTGGTAGATGACAGTTCAGTGGTACTAGACAAGTTGCATTCGACAATCGTTAGCGATTATGTTTCGATTGATAAATGTATGGAATTGACGTAAGCCACCGAGATAGTAACGTGGCACTTACGTCAATTCCATATATTTTTAATCTAAACATAATCGCTAACGATTGTATACAATAATTGAAAACAGAAACTGAAAACTGACTGACTGAATGATCGATCAACTTCCAGCTGGAACCATAGGCTGAAACCACTGGACCTAGGGACTTGAAAAGGGTATATTGCTTAGGGGTGCACGAGGATATTTTTTGAAAATTCATCCCCTGAGGAGTTAAAATAGGGAGTAACGGGGAACTAATTCTACACGCCAACCCGCCAAGCAACAGTGTTCGCATTGTTGTGTTCTGGGGTGGGGATAAGACAACCGGTGAAATTATTAGCATAGAGGCATTCCATCTTAGTCCTCAGGGTTGGCAACGCATTTAAGGTCTTGGGATTATAGTCTTGAGAATTCAAATGTCTATGGGTCTCAGATTCCACTTACCATCAGGTGGCCTGAGTGATCGTGTGCCTTCTCCTTAACATAAAAAAAACGAAAAAAGTCGTGGGCGTCTTCTAGGTAGTAGAATCCGGAAAAACGTAAATAAAGTGAAAAATAACCGTAACGTAATTGCCGGGAGCCTGCCGCTTGGCCTAATTAATTTTGGTCAAATGTATCATTTCCCTAATGTATCATTTATCACATACATACATACATAACATCACGCCTTCATTCCCAGAGTGGGGTAGGCAGAGCTACAGAAAGAACAGAAACTCTAAAGGGACTTGGTGATAATTCTGTAACCACATTTTGCACAATCAGGCCAAGAGTTTTACTAGTGTATTAGTGACAGGTTGCAAGCCCATCGCCTACCAGTACTACAAGCCCTTATTCCCCTAGTCGCCTCTCACAACATCCACGGGAAGACATGGAGTGGCACTATTCTAACCCGGCAACCACACGGGGGGATATCATTTATCAAACCAATGTTATATAAGTTTTTCACAATTTATTTTTGTACTATCGTGTAGAACCCTACAAGTTAGGTTAGATTAGCTTTTACAAAATCCTGAAATATTTACGGTTACAGAAAACAAAGCTAGTGGGCAAATGAAATATTTGACCAAAAACTTTTGGACGAAACGAAGGTAACCCGTAATTGCCATTCACTTCCCAGCGTTTAAACGAATATTGTCATGCCCCGGAATAATATTTAGGTTGAGGCGCACCCACCGCTGCCCTAAAAGCCACTTTCCGACCTTATCCGACTATTAAATCGAAAAGGCATCCATTTCCAAATAAGTTTACTGTTGACAGCCAAAACTGAACTCTGTCGTTCTCATATTAAATTGGTGGTTTCTGTTTTTTTTTATGTTAAAGAGAAGGCATACGAGCACTCAGGCCATCTGATGGTAAGTGGAATCTGAGACCCATAGACATTTGGATTCTCAACACTATAATCCTAAGAACTCAAATGCGTTGCTAACCCTGAGGACTAAGATGGAATGGCTCTATGCTAGTAATTTCACCGGTTGTCTTATCCCCACACCGGAACACAACAATGCGAATGTTGCTTGGTGGGTGGTTAATGGATAAGATGCTGGTAGCGATCCGGACGGACCCTGCACAGGGTCCTACCACCACTAAAACTTACTTTTCCCACATTTTACTTTACAAGTTACTTTTCTCAAAATCTCTTCACTGTACTTTGCATGTATTTTTTTCATTTTATTATTTAACTTAGTGTTGTAAGTCCTCTTACGCCAGAAGCACAGGAACGTCCTCGCTCAGGCACGCTAGTTATTTGTCTTTTGGTATTTTTAGCCTAGTGTTAAATATTGTAAAATAATTGATATGCATAAATGTTTATTATTATTATTATTTAATTAAAATAATAAGGAGAAATAATAACGAGTATTATATTTTTTTTCTATCCCAGCCAGACGCAGCCTCGCAACACATCCCTCGCTCATATCTTATCCTTGTTTTATATGTACAAAGACCTGAAATGGCGCAGTTTATGTGAATCCTGTTACTGATCATTGTACCACATTTAATTATGTCGGGTGCTTTAACTGTTTAATTTTATTACTTTATATGCCATGGCTGTCAAGTTTAATGAGTACACAGACCACCTAATGATAAGTTTTCATTCTCAAGACTACAGTCTTACTTCAACAATCCTAAAACGGCAAATGCTTTGCCAACCGTAAGGATTAAGATGGAATGCCTCTATGCTAGTAATTTCACCGGTTGTGTTATCCCCACACCGGAATACATCAATGCCAATGAAGCAGCGGTAGGTTAAAGGAAAAGATGGTGGTAGCGATCCAGTCGGATCTTGCACAAGGTCGCACCACCACTGATAATTATTGAATAGTTAATTAACCATTTGTTTCTCTTTTACAGGTAAGGAACATGTTCCGATTCTTGAAAAGACATTAAGGTGAACAGGAAGGAAAAACATTTATGAGTGACAAACAAAAAGGAAATAAATACTGATAGAGACAAAAGGCCTGTTGTCGCGGAATGGATCGAACTCATCGTTATGCTTGCATAAAGCCAGCGCTGGTCTTCCGCTGGAGCCATCGAGCGAGTTCACGGCAGATCACACGCACTAAACTAAAATAAACAAAACAAAATAAAACTGTCATACAATTAAACACGTAGACAAAAACTAGGGCCCTACTCTGAAAAACGAATCCCGAAATTACTTTAGCTTTGTTTCTTTTTCTCGATTGAGCCATGAATGGCCTATGACAGAGACGGAAGATCCATGAAAATAGTGTTTCCAAACCACGAAGGCGGCGCCCTAACAACTCGAAAATATTATTTTTATTTATTGTGTCAGGTAAAAAATAAATTAGTGGGTTTTACACTTTACATTATTCGCTGTAAAATTAGAGAATCAATATTTAGCCTTTGGATATCGTTTTTCATCATAATTAGTGTTAGTCATAATGTTAGAAAATATAATTTTAATTTCCGAATTTCATGGGTCATATTTGTCGAAAGTCATAAAAACATAAGTCATAACTTTTGATAAAAAATAGTAAATAATGTGAGTAGCAATTATAAGATCTTAAGTTGTTAATCATACAATCCAAATTATGCTTGCATAGTTATATGGGAATCAATTTCGGAGGACATGGTTGACAAAAGGCTCTCTAAATACGTACGTGACATAAAAACAATGACCTTTAATCTATTATGTCGTCTTTAATCCCCATATAATGAGAGTCACGTCATGAAATATGCATTGTACCTACATTTCATTATCCTCCAGCTCGTATTTGCGGTTTTAAAACGTCACGTGCTGCGTTCGACCGCGACTCCGGATAGACTTTTACAACCCACTTGCGACATAAAAATGAATTACACTGTTATTAGTGATACTAAAATATTACAACTTATAACGTTGGCCAATAGCATTGTTAAGTGGGTCGTATTTTTTTAAATGTAGATAGTTAATGGCTTAATGAAAAAACTTAACTTAACTTAAGTGTAAACTTAAGTGTAACTTTCGTTAGAATCAATTAAGTTTTGTTTTAATTAAAGCCCTACATTGTTTTTGAAAACGTCCCAAGTAAGCCTTCTTCTATGTAGACCTTTATAAACCCTTATCTATTGTATACCTGATCTTTTTTTTTTGTTATTTTATGTTAAGCTTCCAGATGGGTAATTTTTTATTAAAACCTAGTACTGATGATGAAATACAATACAATAACAAAACACTTTATTGTACACCAAACATAAAAAAGACACAGGTAAACAACAGGCGGTCTTATCGCTGATTAGCGATCTCTTCCAGACAATCTAAGTTGGGATATGGTGACAAATTAAAACATTTTACACAATGGGAATCTATGAGTAATTGAGAAACTTCTCAAATATTATAATTATAATAATAAAATAAATCACAGGACAATGTCACACAAATTAATCTAGTCCCAAACTAAGCTCTAGGCTTGTACTATGGATACTATACAACGATAAACGTACTTATATATATATATATATATATATATATATATATATGTATATATATATATATATATAAATATATACATAAATACATAGCAAAAATCCAAGACTCAGGAACAAATACTCATGCTCATCACACAAATATCTGCCCTTACTGAGATTTGAACCCAGGACCCCTAGCTTCGAAGGCAGGGTCACTACCAACTAGGCTAGCGTGTCGTCTATATATAGGCTTATACATAGACATTTTGGTATTTTCAGTAACAAGTCAAGCATTTGTATTAAGAAAGTATTATTGAATGAATTGATTGAATGAATTAATGAATGAATGAATAGTTTATTTGCATAAAAACAAGTGTATATACAAGGTGTAAAGGTTATGTTATTGTTATTGTTATATATTTGGTGAAGTGGACCTGAAGAAGACCACGATGGCTACTGGAACTTCTCAATGATAACTATTTCAAGGGTGGCGATAAGATGTCACGATAATTAATGTAGTTAAGCGACAGAGACGAAGCAAGTTTAGATGGTGTATAAATAATGCTAATATTTAATATACATATCAGTTGTTGTGTTATAAATATTTAAGTAAGGTAAAGGTTCGGCCGCTGACCCTTTTATCTGTTAGGGTTGAAACTTTAATTTTCCGCATTAAAATTTAACAAGCTGTTACTCACACTTACTCCAAAACGGTCACAGATGGGTAAGGATCAAAAAGTTGTCCACGCTAACTCACTCAATTAAATTTTCTATGAAACTGTTCCATTGTGACACGAAAATTAGCCATACATTTTTGTAGGGATAATTTTCGTGTCACAATGCAACTTTTTTAATTTTAAGTGTTTGTATGGTTAACTACGCTTAACTATGGTCCAACTATTTGGTCCTTACCCAGAGATTATCACAGTTTCTTGAAGAAAAATGTACAATGAATGTGACCGAATAATTCGCCGACCATTTTTGTCGAAGATCAGTCATTTCAGAAGCTAATTTCTGCTAAAACCTTATTGTTTTCAGGGCCTCTATTCAACTGCGTTATAACGATATCGTGCTTGACGTGTTTTAGAATCGTTTATGTCACAGTCGCCATTATTGTAAATAACATAAGAGTTATCAAAACGTTGATAATACGGAAACACGTCAAAGACGATATCGTTATTACCGTGCAGAATCCCAGCCCTGATTATCGACATGGTTTACATGGGCGACATGGATTACTTAGGTTAGGTTAGATCTGTGACCACCAAAAAATAATCTAAAAACAATGAGGTTAAATATAGTCGGCGAATCATTAGGTAACCACTTAAGATACATTACTTATCTCATATTTTGAATTCGATAATGGGTGTACAGTCACATGTAGCAGCACATTTTAGTACCTTGTCGTTGTAACGTAATGAAGGAGAAAGTGGTTTGAATTCAGAATATCAATGGATGTGATAGAGTATTAACATGCACAGCTACTTTGACCTTGTACTTCGGGAATTTATCCTTAGTATGATAGCCTAAAACAGACCAGCTTCCAAATTAATTAGTAGGTCACTAATTACTAAATACGAACACGGGGAATATGCTTTCGCAATCGCAATTTTATTGATAACTGTACCTAAAGGTTATACTTTATAGTTATAAATAAATAAATCAATATCAGGGGGACAATCTCACACAAATTCACTTAGTCCTAAGTTACACTACTAAACAACGATAAAATATGTATTTCTCTATATAAATGATATAGAGAAATACATACTTAAATACATAGAACACATCCAAGACTCGGGATATTCGCGCTCATCACACAAATATTTGCCCCTACCGGGATTTGACCCAAGTCCGCTTCGCAAGGCTCGCAATGCTTCGGAGGCAAGGTCACTCCCAACTTTAATTTTCAGGACAAGCTTTTGTTGCTGACTATACTTTTTCTTTGCAAATTCATTTACTTCTTATCAACACCAACCTAATGAGTCCAAACTCGGTGGGTCTACGTTAAGTATAGCGGAGATCCTGTCGCCACCTTCCGACTCATCAGACCAGCTAGATGGTGCCATAATATTGTATTGTCACCAAAGTCGCGTAGGTATACCAAATTTCAGCTCAATCGGTCTCCTGGAAATAGTTCAAATCTTCTTTGCAAGATTTGACCTGAACATATACCTACAAATGTTGCAAGTTAATGGGAAGCTTTTGAAATTGAACTACTGAGGACGCCATCCCCGGGAAGTGCTTCCAATCAACCTCGCAAGATTTGACCTGAACATACGTTTGAAGTTAATTAAGAACTTGTAAAAAGTTCAAGCTCCAGGTACTGAAGGCATCGCGATAAAAGCGAGCAGACACGCGTGCAAAAGCAAGCAAAGGGAATACAATTACACGGTCGTAAACCAATCGCTCGGGCTCATAATTGCATTTTATTTTATAGAATATGAACTGAGGGATTACGTAAGTAAACGAATTAACGCTGCGTGACACAACGGATTCATTTTATTTCATTTTGAAACGAGCGAATATTGCAGAGAATCCAGAAATATTTCGATGCATATTCTGTAATCGGCATATCCTCGTAAGACCCGGTGTCCTATAGAAAGTACATAATCCAGGCAATTCAATTTAAACCTTATTTCAAGGAGAATAAAGTTCATTTTAATTTGTTTCAAAATTGAAAATATCATTTAAGTGCAAAGGTAATTGAACTTTATTTCCTTGCTAGTAGATTCAAATTCCTACTAAGAAAAATCTACCGGATTGTAGTATGGTGGGTCTCAAGAGGTTATCATTTTGTACAAGCTTTTATTCAAGGGTCGCTCATCGAAAATACAATCCCGGGTTCCCGGGATCCGGGATTAATAAGGGCAACAGGTCGACTAATATAGTGTCTCATGTTGTATAGATAATGGTACGGAACCCGTCGTGCGCGAGTCCAGCTCGCACTTGGCCGGATTTTTTAGTGCCATCGCTGGTATGGTGTCGCGCGGCTCGTAGATATGACGTATCGTGAAGCGTAGGTACATATACAGGGTGACTTCAAATTGGTAATACAAAACACTTGATTGTGGCTTAGTTAATGCCACACAGTATAATTTACAATACAATCTTATTTTCTTTGATAAGTGACAATTACTAATCAAAACACGTTTTCTTCATAAATTGCGACAGGTGACAGATAACCAAAGAGGAAAGTGTTCATTTGAAATTCTTTAAACTTCTTTGTTAATTATTATGGTAGGATAACCATGTTAAGCCAACAAAAATGGGATAATTTAAAAATTAAACAAAAATACTTCTGATTATTTTAAAGGTATGAGACTTAATTGAGGGGCTAAGTTTAGGGGAAATTTGTGTAAAACATTGATTTTGTATTACCAATTTGAAGTCACCCTGTATATAAATATGTTTGCCAGCTCCCTAGTGCAAAAAAAACAGACCGTGTTGTGTATTTTTTGGTATACAGTAAACAACTTTAATTATTCAGTCACCGCGGCGCAGAACCCCGTCATAATGACAGCGAGTCACAAGAAAGCAAAGTCAAAATACATCGTTGGCTTTCGACGACATGGTTCTATAGTGGCTCAACAACTTATTAATAACTAGCTATTGTCCGCGAATCCGTCCGCGTAGAAAAATAAAACATAGCCAACACACAAATAACGTGGCTTTTTATTTGTAAAAGAATGTTCAAAATCAGTTCAGAAGAGCCAGAGATTATCCTCTACAAACTTACAAACTTCACCTCTTATAATATCAGTTTAGATAATACCATTTCGATTTACACAATACAATTCAGTTACTCGTTATAAACTCCGTTAAACTCGTGGCGTCCATGGCAAAGTAACTAGTTCACAAGTTAGCGTTGAACTCGAAACGAACACGTATCCTGCGGGATTCCCGGCTGTTAGGAAGTTCCCGTTGGACCTGTCTGGACGTCTCAATTATGGATGAAGACTTTATATAGAAATTGAAGTATATTTACTGACAAAATTTGACTCAATACATATAATATACATACATACATAACATAGCGCCTTCATTTTGATGACACGCTAGCCTAGTTGTGAGTGAACCTGCCTTCGAAGCTAGGGGTCCTGGGTTAAAATCCCGGTAAGGGCAGATATTTGTGTGATGAGCACGAGTATTTTGTTCCTGAGTCTCTGATTCTGATGTTTTCTACGTATTTAAGTATATATTTCTCTATATAAGTATGTTTATCGTTGTCTAGTACCCAATGTACAAGCCTAGAGCTTAGTTTGGGACTAGGTCAATTTGTGTGACATTGTCCTGTGATTATTATTATTATTATTATTTGTAGAGTGGGGTAGGCAGAGCTACAGATATACCAACAACTCTAAAAAGACTTCTTGATAATTCTCGAACCACACTTTGCACTAACAGGCTAAGATGTTTACCAGTGTATTAGTGACAGGTTGCAAGCCCATCGCCTAACAGTACTACAAGCCCATATTCCCTGAGTCGCCTCTCACGACATCCACGGGAAGACATGGAGTGGCACTATTCTAACCCGGCAACCACACGGGCAACAACATAGTATTATAAGAAAGTATCAGCATAGTGTTGTAGCTACGACCCACGACGCTGGTTTTCAGTGGCCCCTATTCGAATGACATCGCGAAAACTAAATGTACTTACTTGCACTACAAAAAACAGTAATGAGAGAGACAAGAAAAAAATTTAGAACGACTTTAAAAAAAAATACCGCCATCCAAAGATAAACAACATTTAACTACGCAGTTGTATTGCAACACTTGGCATATCTATTAAAGGCAAAGGAGCCGACCGCCTTATGAAAATTGTCACCGTCGCCTATAGACCCCAGCAATGCTAGATGCACTGCCTTTAGTGACAAACTCTTTTTGGCCGCACTGTTTGGAAATACTTTAGGAAATATCATCACAGGTGGTCTGGGTCGAGGTAAAACTATTTTATATGCAGTTGACATTTTCATATTTAATCTTTAAAGTTAACACGGGTGGACGGACGGACGGTCTCATTTGTCAATCTTTAGATACGGGACCCTAAACAGAGAAGAAGAAAAACGTTCTTATGTCGACACACGAAACTGAATGTTTATTGTATTCTGAAATCATCATGGTTCCAACAGAAGATAGCGTTCGATGGAATGACATTCGATAAAATTATACAATCGATGAAGTGAAATTCGATAAAATGATGGTTTCCCATTTTAAACTACATCGAGGTTTTGGGTAACTCATCACTTCATCGAATTTCATTGCATCGAATGTATCATTTCATCGAATTTCATTTCGTCGAACGCTATTTTCTGCTGAAACCGTAATATTTTCAGGATATCTCAAACATTAATTAAGGTAGGTTAGGTTAGGTTAGATGTTTAAGATACCCTGAAAACATTATGGTTTAAGCAGAAAATAGCGTTCGATGAAATGAAACGATACATTCGATGAAAGGTGTTTCGATGAAATAATAGACACTTCATCATATTTTTGTCTTCTATTGATTCAAACATTCTCACACCACCAAGTACCTATTTACGTTAAGGAAAATGATTTGCTCCCTGAGAAATCTTAGAAAAACATACAAAAGCTATGTTAACAGGTGGCGTCGGGGAAAACCCCAAAAAAGCTAAAAGTTACTCTCTGAAAGGGAGTTGCTTGCGTGTTTTAACAAACTTTCAGTCGCTAAAGCCGTACGCCGTTCTGCCCTGCTAAGCCAAATAGCAGTATGTCAAATAAGTCTCCTGTAGCAATCAAAACCTTATTACTAACAAGAGAAGATTGAATCTACTTTGGCAATTGAATCTGACATACTGTGTTTTAGCTTAGGAGGGCAGCGTTACGGAACGTTTATTTTCGAATTATTTGTGTAATGTAACATTAAGAAGGCGCCGAGCGTCCAGTGGCGCCGACATTACTTTTATCGTGTTTTCTAATTAACTAAAGTAGTATCTTCAAATAAGTGGAATCTGAGACCCATAGACATTTGAATTATCATGACTATAATCCTAAGACCTCAAATGCGTTGCCAACCCTGGGGACTAAGATGGAATGCCTCTATGCTCGTAATTTCACCGGTTGTCTTATCCCCACGCCGGAACATAACAATGCGAATACTGTTGCTTGGCGGGTGGTTAATGGATAAGATGGTGGTATAGCGATCAGGATGGACCCAAACTAAGCTCCAGGCTTGTACTATGGGTACAACGATAAACCTAGTTATATGTATAGAGAAATACATACTTAAACATAGAAAACATTCAAGACTCAGGAATAAATACTTGTGTGCTCATCACACAAATATCTGCCCTTACCGGAATTTGAACCCGAGACCGCTAGCTTCGAAATCAGGGTCACTATCACTTTAACCAATATGGCGTCTTTACCGTGAGAACTTTGGATAATCAATTTAGAAAATGCTATTGGTATATGGCCACCACTGAGGTTTGAACTCGGTACCTGGTGATCACGAGTCGACACCCAAAGCCACTAGGCCACCGACGCTCCCTCCTTCAGCGTCTAAATAAAACATCCCTAGTTACACCCCCTGGCTCCGCGCCGGCGGCCTGTTGAATATTCAGAAGCAATTACACCCAAACATGAGCGGTGGAGCACGTCATTCAATGATTGTTGATTCACTTGCCAGTTTCCTTACAGAATTTGGGGGATTTTTTGAACCGTACAACGGTAATTATCAAGCCGTAGGTATCTTAATATTTGTATGGTAGCGTTGGTTCGAGTGTTGTGAAACAATAAAACAGACAATGCCACGCAAATTGACCTAGACCCAAACTAAGCTCTAGACATTTACTATGGGTAGTATACAACGATAAACATATTTATATAGAGGAATACATAGAAAACACCCAAGTCTCAGGAACACATATTCGCGCTCATCACACAAATATCCGCCCTTATCGGGATTTGGTCCCGGGACTAGCTTCTTAAGCAATTCACTACCGACTAAGCCAACTTGTCGCCAATATAACTATTAAATAAAAACAAACCCTGACATAATGGCGACCTTTAGTGATGGTAGGATCTACCGCTACCAACACCTACTGCCCAGCAGCATTTGCATTGTGTTCCGGTGTGTGGACAAAACAACCGGTGACATTACTACCATAGACGCATTCCATGTTAGTTCTCATGGTTGGACACGCATTTGCGATTTTAGCTTTGCAGTCTTAACATTTCAGTCTCGAGAATGCAAATGCCTAAAGGTCACGGATCCCATTTACCATCAGGTGGCCAGTATAGCTCCTTCGCCTTTTTCATACTGTAGAAAACCTCTGTTTTCGTAGTTGATATCCGATTCTCATAATAGATACAGTCTGCAGCAGAAGTAGAGCTACGCATCCAAAGAGCTCAAAATGATCTGCATTTGACTTTATTGTCAAGAGAAATACGTCGTGTCTAGATCATTTTTAGCATGTTATTCTGCATACCAACTTTTGATGCTGACTTATGTTTTTTGACCCTTTCTTTAGCGTGATCCTGAGTTTTTGAGAAAGGGACAAAAAACATAAAAGAACATTCAAGGTCACTTCTCTTCGCTTTAAGGCATGATTCGCCTTGCAATCTCCAGTGTCATTTATAAGCTACTTGACCCAGACATATAGATAAATTATGTCATGTCGAGGTAAAAATAGGTGCGCTTGAGGTCGAGCATTATAACGTAACAGATATTACCATAGACATTAAACCACCCATGTAATTACGAAAATTCCTAGCTGTGTAAAATTACGCTGATCGATAAAAGTTGAATTATCGAGATAATCTATCTACAGGCTATTTCGTCTCACGACACAGGCGCGGGTGATGAAGTTACACCGGCCATAGATACGAGTAACACGTTGTTGATAATCATTTCATATAATTTGAACGTTTTCTTATAGCGTTATAATTTATAAAGTTTAAATTAAGATTTAGTTAGAAGCATAGTTGATTCATAGAGCAAAACAGGTAAACGATAACTTGCAAGGCATCGATAGGGAAGATGTAAGTAAGTAATTTAATTAATTTAAGTAATTATAGCATTTCGTCAAAAAGTAGTAAAGTTTGAGGAGAATTATAATGTATGTACATACATACATGGGATATTTTCAAAAGAAATGTACATAGTTCAGGGCTTTAATTAAAACCAAACTTAATTGATTTCTTTGTGTAACAAGAGTTAACCATATATTTTGTATGACGAACTTTCGTTACACAAAGGACGCGATCGAGAATTTTGTTTTCTTATAGCCTTTAATTAACTATGTACATTTTTTTGACAACGACCCAAATAACATCAAGTCTTCATTCCCAGAGTGGGGTAAGCAGAACTACAGAAATACCATCAACTCTAAAAAGACTTCTTTATAATCCTGTAACCACATTTTGCACAATCAGGTCAAGAAGTTTACTAGTGTATTAGTGACAGGTTGCAAGCCCATCGCCTAACAGTACTACAAGCCCTTATTCCCTTAGTCGCCTCTCACGACATCCACGGGAAGACATGGAGTGGCACTGTTCTACCCGGCAACCACGCGGGTTCACTGAGTTACTGGTAGTATGAATGGTTATTTTCTTATACCAAGGCCCGAATCCACTTGAGACTGCACAATGAGACCCATAATGTTTACCTATCTATTGTTTCTGTTCACGCATAATGACCGTCTCAAGTGGATTCAGGCCTTGGTATACGTACACTCAGAAATATAACCAATAATTAAAACGACCTACCTGAAATATATTATTTTTATTTTATTTTCGACGACACGCTAGCCTAGTTGGGAGTGACCCTGCCTTCGAAGCTAGGGGTCCTGGGTTCAATCCCGGTAAGGGCAGATATTTGTGTGATGAGCACGAGTATTTGTTCCCGAGTCTTGGATGTTTTCTATTTATTTAAGTATATATTTCTCTATATAAGTAAGTTTATCGTTGTCTAGTACCCATAGTACAAGCCTAGAGCTTAGTTTGGGACTAGGTCAATTTGTGTGACATTGTTCTGTGATTATTTATTTATTTATTTATCATGTCCAATCATAAAAGCGCCATTTTGAAGCTACATAGATTTTGATATTAACACAGCACTATATTCACTTAGTGCATATTTTAATTTGGATAGCATCCAAATTAGACCTAATTATTAATGGATACCATTCACTTTGGTCTTGATTAAAATATAATAATTACATTTTTTAAGTACAATTACATTTGACACTTTACTTTGTATACGTAGTACTCGTATATTTTTAAACTTTTAAAGGTTAACAAACAAACAGAGCTAATAATAATATGCATTATTACATATACTTTTTGATGAAATTTTATAAGATAAATAGTAAAATATACTAAGTATAAAATGATCTAATAACTTTTTCTCGATATTATTACAAAAAATAATGTTAGGCAGGAAACTTCGGTAGCACTAGTTAATTATAAAAGTTGAAGCTTGGAAAGCTCGTTACAGTGTTAATCCGAGGCTAGGAGGTTCTGCGAGGGAAGCTCCATCTCTCGAATGCTGAATATTTACTTTGAACTTGCTTCGTACAAACTTGGGAAGTTCAACTTTTAAAACTTTTTTTATGCACTATCAATAGCAACAGGGTCATCCCAGTTCAGGTACATGTGTACGAGTATAATATTAGTTCTGTGCAAACATAAGTTATAAAATGTAAACAAGATAATTAGGTACCAAATAGGTACGTGTTTTTATATAAGTATTTAACAATATAAATAATTAAATAACTCCGAACTTGATAATCCCGAATTGTAATATAAAATCCAATCCAACTTTCGACTTTTTTATTACCGAGTATTAAAATCATGAAAACTAATTTTCTGAACATTATTTAACAATCACGAATTTACTTGATTCTGAAGTTTATAATTCCGAATTTTCATACTCCCCAGAATTTATAATTCGGGTCGGTAGTTAATATGAACATTCGGAATTGTGGATACAACAGTCGGATGATACCAAAGCCAAAATCCTGGCTTGAGTCACGAATTAGGTGCAACGACAAGCGTAGCTAGAGGAGCGTTAGGTTAAGTTATAAAAGAACAACAACAACTTTTGTTTTTAAGAGTGTGTATGACCCTGTTGCAATAAATAATTAAAAACGCAATACTCAATTTATTTTCAATTTATTTATTTTATTTATTTACCAAACATACCTTAATAACTAGTTAGGATATTAACAGAGTATTGACAGAAAGGTTCAGTGTAGAATAATCAGTGGTCCTCACACTAGGACATGCCTGTGACGTGAGAACCGGTTAGAGCTTTACTAAATAGAATTGTACATCTGATGCGTGAACAGATTACATTTATGAGCGCATATTACAGGTCTCTTTTATATATATTACTCGCTTTTATACAAGTTTTTTTTAACGGGTTATAATGTCCCACTGTTGCGCAAAACCGCCTTCCTTTCCTTCCACGGAGCCCTATCTTAGGTATTGACTCACCAGTCTTGATTAAAGGCATCATCACGCCAACGTTCGCCTAGGTCTAGCGCGACGCCGAATTCTATCGCGTGGGACCTATTTGGTACACACTTTAGCGCACAATTCCTCTAGATGTAAGATTAATATATTAAAAAAAATATTATTTTTGAACATAAAATTTGGATTAACTTTTTTCCTTGCTAAACTAACACAGCAGTTTGTTGGCAACACAGCGCTCATAGCAACAATTTACCCATGCTATGTCCTAAACCACAGCTAAACTTGTTAAAAATAATATGGCACAATGACACTTACTCTAAGCACAAAAATTAGCTTTGATATTCCCCGTGATGTCTTTCCAAAAATGAAAGTCAAAATTGTTTTTTTTTATGTTTTACTGTAGCTAATTTATTTCCTTAGTATATCAATTGCGTTACACTTTGCTTTACTTGTCAATTCGACATGGAACAGATAAGTCAAGGAATACCCACATGAATTGGATGCAATTTACTCAGGTGATTTGATTCTGAGCTAGGTGATAGGAAGTAAAAACAGACGCAAAAACTGTAATTGCTTTCTATATGTAAAACTTGGTGGTTTTCTGTTTTATACGAAAATGTTTGAATTTGAACTCCGCTGGATATATTGATTTTCTCCTATATGCTCGGAAATTTTAACCTTACGGTTGTAAAAATAGCCGGGTCATACACTGATGTAGGTTACCGTCTTTCCTGTGGACACACCGAAAGTTAACGTTTTTAAGACCAAATTTTCTGGCTAAGCCCATACCCGCAAAAACGGCGTCAGGACTGCTTTAGACCTATCATATAAAAACATAACTTATATGCACATAAGCTTTTAACTATTGGCCACAGGAGAGACAAATTTTGTTTTTAAGAATGTGTATGACCCAGCCCGCAATGTCCCTCGTTCAAGGCTACGGAAAAATCAAAACAAAAGTTATTTTTTACCAATGGCAGCGGCCGCGAAAATGTATGAGACTTCATTCTCATCGCGTTTTCCACTTTTTAAATCCATGTTTGGACTAGGGTAACTGACTCCAAATAGTGAAACATTCGTATATGCATTGGGGTAATTGCGAAATTGGGTCTGTTCCGAAAGTTTATAAAAACTACCAAACGTCTCCATATTTTCTTGCTGGCAACATTAATTTAGACGCCATTGTTATTGGCTTTGACGCTCCAGTCGCCGTTCGTCGCTGCTAGCGTAAGTGTGTGAGCTACGTGCCGTCTCGACAGCCGAGTGATTTTCGCGCCTTTTTGAGTGATTCGCAATAACCCCAACACTCTTTTCTCGGAGCCCAGGTAAAAGTAATCAATCCGAAATGACCGTAAAAGCGAAACTATTAACAAAGTTTACAATATTACAAGTAAGGGGCAATTACAAATAAAATATAAATATAAACCATCAGTCTATGAGTAATAAGATCTACTTTAAAACTATTTCGGAATTACCCGGGCATATTTCGTATTTCCCCCAAATGTTCAAAAAAGTGAGACATGACAATAAAAATGCATAAAAAAGTAACAACAGCGTATTTTTGTATGTAATGTCCACTAATCATAGGTCTATACATCAATTTTCAATAGGTACGAAAATATAGGCAGTACACTTAAATATATATATATATATTTAACTGAAATGCTGTCGTTTACTCAACTCGTCAAAATTTCTATCGTAATTACCCCAATACACCTTATTAAAGTTGGTCCATGTTTATTTTATATATAAAATGTTATAGACTAAAACAGTTGACCTTTACGAACAGCGTTTACAGATTACAGCGTATCTAAAAGTGTATCAAACAGTTTTTTTTTTAATAATTGCGTTGCGCTCATAATCAAATTAAATGTGCCGTATGAATCCAACGCTTAATAAATAGGATAATACAAATCCCAATTTATTCAAATTTGATTTATTACATTTCAATTTGTGATTTTATTTTAAGGTATATTTCAGCTTCAAATTAACTCGTAGCCGTTTCGAATAGAAATGGAATTATGAGTAATGTCGACGATGGTGGCAACAACGTTATTTTTATAACCCAACTTTGAAACTGTGTTTTATTGTTATCAATAGAAAACCTTCATATTTTTTCATCTTACGTTCTCTGGGAAGTGGAAAAAAAACATGTAAAACACAATACACTAAGCTTTGACCCGTTCATAAAGATTCTATGTAAAATCAAAATTTGTTGAAATTTTAAACCTTTTTTTAAGGTTTACATTGTTTTTTTCGACATCCTCATTTAATTTACGTAATACATTTAATTTATTCAATGATATTGGCTTAAAAATATTAATTTCTGAAATAAATGCATATTTTTTATATGTGCCATGTATTGGACCAATACGACCTTCAAACCTTCAAGAAAAGAGCGTACTCTCATTAGAAAGGCCGGCAACGTACCTGTAACTCCTCTGGTGCTGGGTGTCTATGGGTGACAGTATTCGCTTACCATCAAGCGATCTGTTTGCTCGTTTGCGTCCTATTCCATAAAAAAAACATGGATCAACAGCTATTACGTCATTCCTGTCGTCGATTTTGTATGGAATGTTTTTGCAGGGGTCTGAACTATGACTTTTTAAAGCTTCATATCTTATGAAAAATTTACAAAAATTGTTTCGCTCATACGGTGAAGTGAAGAATAACCGTATTCGCGAAACAATTGTCGTGTAAATTTCCCCCTTGTGAGTAAATATAATATAAACCGTTGTCAAAATACCCCGCTCTTTAACAACGGCGTCGTCGTGTTTATCAATAAAACAAATCCGACTTAAGAAATAGATTTTTATTTTTTTTATTTAGTTTTAGAAATGTGTGTGCAACAAATAAAATCACGTGGTTTTTAACCTTTATTCCATGGCACTCTCTACCAGTTAACCCAATAATCATACAGAATCAAACAAAAGTGGTGCACAAAAAAATAAAGACAGAAAACAAAGCAAATGTTAATACTTTATGAAAAAGTACTTACCTACTAATAAAATAAGTGTTCGTCAGACGTAAAGAACTGTACTTCTTTTTGTTTACATTAATTTTAACTTGGAGTATAGATTCCCTAGTCCTACAATAATAATAATAATAATAATATAAATTTTATTTATTTAAACTTGTTCCATATATTGTTAGTAACAGATTGTTCTTATTCTATGTTAGTAGGTTAATCAGTCAAAAATATTACATTAAATTAAGTCACATAAATATCATCATCATATTCAATATAATTACAATAAATAATTTGGATTTAGATTTACAATAGGATAGGTATGTCATTTCATTACTTTACAATACACGACGAGTTACTATTACGAGTATATTGCGTGAGATCTCATTCTCTGTGGTTTAAACAGCATATATTCAGTCCGTGTGGTTGCCGGGTTAGAGTAGTGCCACTCCATGTCTTCCCGAGGATGTCGTAAGAGGCGACTAAGGGAATGAGGGCTTGTAGTACTGTTAGGCGATGGGCTTGCAACCTGTCACTAATACACTGGTAAACATCTTGGCCTGATTGTGCAAAATGTGGTTACAGAATTAATAACCAGCTGTTTTAGAGTTGTTGGTGTTTCTGTAGCTCTGCCTACCCTACTCTGGGGATGAAGCGTGATGTTATGTATGTATGTATTCTGCGAACGTTGTCGTTATCGACAAGTGTAGTTATTAAATACTTTTTATTATTATTGTTAAGATATTATTACTTTTTAGACATGTAGCTTCATTATTCGATGTAAATGCCTGACATTTGACTAATTTAACTTCATAATATTTGTACGCCATCCTATGGCAAAATATAGTTGGAAAACAATGCACTGTTACATACCCTAGTTTACGCAGATAAATTTCAGTTGATTTCATTGGGATTTACGTAAGGTTGTGTCGACCGCTTATTTCATTTCAATACGATTTCTTATCGTTAGCATCGTATTTAGAGCCCCAGATCTTACATTCTATTCAAAAGTAAATTAAAACCTCTATAGTTGACGACACGGTGGCCTAGTTGGGAGTGACCCTGCCTCCGAAGCCAGCGGTCCTGGGTTCAAATCCCGGTAAGGGCAGATATTTGTGTGATGAGCGCGAAAATTTGTTTCTGAGTCTTGGATGTTTTCTATGTATTTTAGTACGTATTTCTCTATATAAGTATGTTTATCGTTGTCTAGTACCCATAGGTACAAGCCTAAGTTTGGGATTAGGTCAATTTGTGTGAGATTGTCCCCTGATATTTATTATTATTATTTACAGGGCAAATAAATGAAAACTCTTAAAGGCTGCCTTCGCATTTCATTATTAAACTTAATAAACAGCAAGATAACGATTCGTAAACAACGAACAAAAGGTTGTATGCAGACCGGCTAAACAACTGGGACCCTTTATACAGCTTGTTTGCATGCTAAGGGTTACGACTGCCCTCTGTGCCTTACAAAGAGTGATCTGTATGTTTATATACCCGGATGACGGGGCATTTATTTTTAAGGGGCTACTACGCTTGGCCATATTTTTGCAAAATTAAACACGAAATCATGTCGGAGGAAAATCAAAAATCGCTACTAATTGGAGTCTTTGATTCTCCTCCGAAATGACTAACTCTTTTGCAAAAATATACCTAAATCCAGTAAGTTATCCTCTATACGTAAAACCACCGGTAATTTTTTGGCATTGTGTTCCGTTTGAAAGTAATTAAAGAGAATTACAGAAAATCGCGCGTCAAAGGCCGTTGGCTCTTAAGTTTTGCGATTAAGTAATTATTACTATATACATACATAAAGTCACGCCTTCATTCCCAGATTGGGGTAGGCAGAGTTACAGAATTACCAAAAACTCTAAAAAACTTGTTGATAATTCTGTAACCACATTTTGCACAATCAGGCTAAGATGTTTACCAGTATATTAGTGACAGGTTGCAAGCCCATCGCCTAACAGTACTACAAGCCCTTATTCCCTTAGTCGCCTCTAAGTAATGATTACTAAAAAATATGAAAAATATTTTTTTTTTTATGTTAAAGAGAAGGCACACGAGCACTCAGGCCACCTGATGGTAAATGGAATCTGAGACCCATACACATTTTTATTCTCAAGACTATAATCCTAAGACCTCAAATGCGTTGCCAACCCTGAGGACTAAGATGGAATGCCTCTATGCTAGTAATTTCACCGGTTGTCTTATCCCCACAACGGAACACAACAATGCGAACAAACCAAACTACTAAAGATACGTTGATACCAAAGCATAGAATTGTTTTTAATTAGTATGCCATTGTAATAAATAAACGTATGGATGTATGTATATTAGCACATTATTGTACCGAACAAAAAATCTGATTACAAAATTTACAAAAAAGAAATGAACCTACACAGGCGAACTTGTCCCATTAATGGATCTCTTCCAGCGAATCATTACTGCATATACAGTGGTTGGTGCTTGTATACATACAATATTTTACCATTCTCTGCTTTTTGCCGACAAATCTTTGACAAATGCATCGTTTCGCAACCTATTCATTTGCCAACCCAATTTTTTTCCTAACTACAAATATTTCAGGATTTTTATAAAACTAACCTAACCTAACCTATAGGGTTCTCCACGATGGTCCTGAAATAAATCCAGAATTATTTACAAAAAAACGCGGGTTGTCAAATCATATATTTGTGAACGAATCATTTGTGAAACTTTGGTTCATTTATTTTATACATACTCGTAGAACAGCGATTCCCAACGATCAATGACAATGCATTAACCTCATTACTTAATGGCCCTTATGGCTTAAGGGCGGAGTATGTGTATTATAATATTTATAATTCATTATAATAATGGCCGTGGCAGCTTTACCAGGTGGGTAATTTGCTCAGCGGAGTGGGTTGTCTACGAGAAATTATAAATTATACGGCTGCGAAGGTCTTCGGATTATAATCGGCGGTTTACTGAATGAAGTAAGTACCGACGAGTAATCTTATGGAACGATGACAAACGAAGATTTAATAGAAATATTCGCTGTTGTGCTATTCGTATCAAATCTAGTCTGTCTGTTCACGTTTGCAAGGACTGGTTCTTCAGTTTATTGTTCTAGTTATGGCTTTTGACTTAGAGACCTCGTCGTGTTGTTCTCCTAGACTCATTATTTTTAGTTTAATACTAGCGACCCGCCCTCGCTTCGCTCCGGATTAAAGTATTATACACATAAACCTTCCTCTTCAATCACTCTATCTATTAAAAAAACCGCATCAAAATCCGTTGCGTAGTTTTAAAGATTTAAGCATACATCGACGGCCGCAACGTACAGTATCGAAACTACAAAATCAGTTATTGACAGGAGGGCAATTTAAAGTCAAATTTTGACATAGAATAATGGTTTTTAAAATAATCATGAAATAGTTGCTACCAGGTTATATGGTTATAATAGACGTTTTTCCTTACTGAAGCACCACTGTACTATTTATTATGCTTTGCTAGATATTTCAGATTCAATGAAGTATGTGGTTCAATAAAACTGTTTTTTTATCGAATATGGGACATTCGATAGTCTTCTACGCTTAGAAAAATTTAACAGTTATTGAATGTGGTAGTTTCGATTTTGTTATTAGACATTTACTTAGAATTATACTTTTTTTTTATCGAAAATAGCAGATTCGATAGTATTCTACGCTTAGAAAAATTGAACAAATATTGAATGTGGTAGTTTCGATCTTATTATTAGACATTTACTTGGAATTATACAATCTGGGGGCACGGTAGTGCCCCCGCCAAGTCGAGCAAAAAAGCGGCACGGCCGTACCTTTCTCGAAGCAGTTCAGGCCATTTTCGACCCCCCTATAACTTCGTTGTGAATAGATCTAGAAGCCTGCATTTTTAGTAACGAGATAGGCATTGTATAAACACGGTATATTTCAAATTTCATCAAATTTGAACCAATAGTTGAAGAATTATAACTAGTCAAAGTTTCTTAATTTTGTCACTCACTCACTGACCGATCACCAAAACTCTAAGGCACTTCTAGCAGACATAGAAGCTTCAAATTTAGAATACATTTAGTGCTTAGTGTAGAAATCAAGAGAAAACTTAAATATTTTGCAATTTCGTTCCAGTTTCCTAGATACACCAACAGCATAACTAACTTTGTAACCCCATAAAAATGTATAGGATTACAAAGTTACATTTGCAGATAATCGTTTATGATGAAAAGAAAACCTTTTTACAAGACGGCTTATAGAGAGTGTGTGTGTGCGTGTGCGTGCGTGCGTGCGCGTGTGTGTGTGCGAGTGTGATCGCGTGTGTGTGTACGTGTGCGTGAGTATTCGCGCGCGTGCGCGAGTGTGTGTATTTGACAGTGATGTACTTACGTGAGGCTACAAAGTTGCGTATTATATGACCTCTCGAAAGCTCATAAAACAGAGAGTGGACTTTAAGAAGTAGAAGGTACTAGACCAGAAAAAAATAGAACTATCTACAAAAAGAAATGAGATCCCATCAAAAACATAACTTGTAAAAAAACCAAGTCTCGCAACTCAGTTCTTCTACCGTAAAAAGTTGTGAGATCCATGTATTACCAAGTCGGTTAATTTATTCAGTCCCTACTTAACCCATTCACCGCCATGCTATACTCGTAGCGCTATGCCGTAGTCCATAGCAGCTTAAACTCCGTATGTAGCGAAAAACATTCATAGCGCTCTGACGCATACGTGTTGTGATTGGCGCTGAATGGGTTAAGGGTCCTTCTGTCTTAAGTTATTACGTAATTTACTAACCTAACAACATCTTATAGTGACTATATCAATATTAAAAATCTATCATGTTTTAAATAAATAGATTGACTTGGCAATCGCACTAAACAATCTAATTTAATATAATATGTAATACTTGTGAGAAACAATGTGTTTTCAAGCGATTTCAAGTCAATCTATTTATTTAAAACATGATAGATTTTTAATATTGATATAGTCACTATAAGATGTTGTTAGGTTAGTAAATTACGTAATAACTTAAGACAGAAGGACCCTTAACCCATTCAGCGCCAATCACAACACGTATGCGTCAGAGCGCTATGAATGTTTTTCGCTACATACGGAGTTTAAGCTGCTATGGACTACGGCATAGCGCTACGAGTATAGCATGGCGGTGAATGGGTTAAGTAGGGACTGAATAAATTAACCGACTTGGTAATACATGGATCTCACAACTTTTTACGGTAGAAGAACTGAGTTGCGAGACTTGGTTTTTTTACAAGTTATGTTTTTGATGGGATTATTTTTATTGGAAGTAGCAGATTCGATAGTCTTCTAGGTTGAGCAAAGATGAAATAAATAATAAACCTGGTACTTTCGATATTAATCTACGGAAATTACTTGTTTATAATGGTAAACAAGATTTCTTTCACTTGACTTTGACTTTCAATATAGAGCACCCTAATAAAATTTAACATAGAGATTTATCTGAAAGGTAGGATTAGATGAAACACAATTTGTTTGTAAGTATTTAATAACAAATCAACTCTTATGCTTAATATTTTGAGATCATGTAGTCATTCGTAATTATGAGATCGAATAGTCCCTAAAAATATTTAAACTTGGAATAAAGAACTAATTAAATGGCACTACAAAGTAATAACAATCTTAACATTCAGTCTTGTTAATTAAAAAAAATTGTAGCAAAGTTCCACTTAGCACTTTAATTACAAACACTAAATAAAAAAAAAAAACAAAAAATGGTACTTAGTCAAAATAATTATGTAAAAAATACTATAAAATGAGAAAAAATCAGATCTGGTCCTTTAATAATTATACTCGATCATCATTGTCGCTTTCTGATACAATGACAGAACTTTCATTTTGAGTTGTCATTCGTAATTATGAGATCGAACAGTAACTAAAAATAGTTAAAATTGGAATAAAAAACAAATTAAATGGCACTACAAAGTAATAACAATCATAACATTCACAATTGTTAATTAAAAAAAAATGTAGCAAAGTTCCACTTAGCACTTTAGTTACAACTACTAAAAAACAAAAAAAAAATGTACTTAGTCATACTAATTATGTAAAAAATACTATAAAATGAGAAAAAATCAGATCTGGTCCTTTAATAATTTTACTCAATCATCATCGTCGCTTTCTGATACAATGACAGAACTTTCATTTTGAGTTGTCTTAAGATTTTTAAAAAAGTTATGGTATTGTTTCGGGATATGGCCTGCTTCACAAAGCGACATCAAATCTTTATACTTGGCGTGAGGAATAGGCAAATTATCAGAGTATAGTATGTTCAATTCACAATTTTGATTGGTCACAATAGTTTTTCTGTTGCGTCGTGTTAGAACTAAGGTATTTAATGTGAGATAATCTGACTCGAAATCATATTTATAAAAAATAACATCCGTTCCGATTTCTTCACACAGATCTCTTTAATGTTATTCCACTTCACATCTTGATTTAAAGTGTTCTTCTTGAAATTACTGCTTTGTAATAACTCTTTCAAATTATACAGGCTATCTTGGGACACCTCTATGACATTGTATGGTTTATCATTTGTTTTTGCCCAGCGAACCAAAGCGTACCATTGATCTGGTGTATAAATTATTTTGCCTTTTACAGATCTCTCAATCAGAGCATATACACTGTCTGCTTCTTGTTGCGTATGTCCCGACTCGAGAAACCTATGTCTGATATCAACATTGTATTTGTTGCTGGCATACATGTAAAGACTGTATATTACTCTGTTGCGATTTTGCCCGGAGCAATTGTCCGACCAAAACCTTATATCCGTTGCACCACTGGACTTCTTTTTTTCAATAAAATTTAATAGGCAACTTCCAACCTCATTCGCCCCTCGTTTTGCTACGTTTTCCGGCCATAAATAAAAATAAGCTTCTTTAATACCGCAATCAAATACAGTGAAATTCATAAGTGACAGTTTTCGTTTATAATAAAAGAGTGAAACTTCGCCAGAAGGACAATTAAGCACTTTTTGGAAATCGTAAGTTGCACACGCGACTGTTGGGGTATTAAGTATTTGTTGCATCTTCTTTATCTTGTGCCTTGTAAATTCGTGCGGTTTCCTTATTTGAAATATGAGTATCATGAGCAGATATTTGATCTGCTGTAGGAGTTTCCAAGTTGGTAAATGCATGGCATTTATTGCACAAGTCTTTTTTTGGGGTGAAGAATGCAATATTCATGTGGTCGTTTATTATATTTCGATATTGTCGTTCAGTTTCTGCAGTATTATTATACGAGTTCAGTTCTGGCCAATCCTTGTACATTAAGAACATTTTATTGAAACTTAATGAGTTATCTAAATACAATTTACTGCTACTTTTCCTCGTGTAATGAGATTCAACAGGTTGAAAAGATTTAACGTGATCGCAAACACTTCGAATCATTTCTTCATCTATCTTTTTGGCGTGATTTTGGTGTTTTCCTCTGTTGTCATTACCCGTAATGCCACAAAGGTCCAACTTTTCATGTGCAGTTCTAATTGTTTGATCTGTTATAGATAGAGTGCCGCAAAACATCTTTAAACAAATTTGCCGAGTTTCATAAGTATCGTTTGTAGGGAGTGGTAAGTAGTATTTGGTCGTAAATTTTCGTCTAGATGGACCTTCCGTTGTCATTCTTTTCTTTTGGTGTCTTTTAGTAAATTTATTTATGTACATCCATTGCTTAGTGTGATCAGCTAATTGCCAGAACTCATCGAAAATGTTTTTTCGAATGTCTTCTGTGAAATACTCAGAGCATTTTAGTTTGCAAGTTGCAGGGCACGCTTGTTTCATATTTTTAGCTGGTACAGTCTTACCTCTTTTGGAAACATACTGGTTTCCTGAATTCGTAAGTAATTTCCTACGATTGTCTGCCCATTGGTTGACATGCCGTTTCCTTTTGCGACCAGGGTCAGACTTGTATGTTGCTTTGCGTTTAAGGGTGATAGAGGTATCCGGAGTAACAGGGTTTTCAATTTCAGGAATAGAAATAAGTGAATTTACACTTGGGACGTTTTCCAGGTCTCGAGAAATATTTGGCGGAGAATCAATGTGAAAATCTTGGTCGGGTAATGAAGCAGGCATAGAAGTAAATGAATTTACACTTGGGACGTTTTCCAGGTCTCGAGAAATATTTGGCGGAGAATCAATGTGAAAATCTTGGTCGGGTAATGAAGCAGGCATAGAAGTAAGTGAATTTACACTTGGGACGTTTTCCAGGTCTGGAGTAATATTTGGCGGAGAATCAATGTGAAAATCTTGGTCGGGTAATGAAGCAGGCATAGAAATAAGTGAACTTACACTTGGGACGTTTTCCAGGTCTCAAGTAATATTTGGCGGAGAATCAATGTGAAAATCTTGGTCGGGTAATGAAGCAGGCATAGAAATAAGTGAACTTACACTTGGGACGTTTTCCAGGTCTCAAGTAATATTTGGCGGAGAATCAATGTGAATATTATGGTTGGGTAATGATGCAGGCATTGGCATAATATAATCTTCTTTATTTACTGTATGTACAGGATCTTCTATAAGCGGTGTTTCAGTGTAAAAATCATGTACAGAGGGCGATGGCATAGGTGTACCTTCTTCACTGCCCAGTATAACGTTGTGAGAATCATTTACCAAACAGTCACTAGTTGTTCCATCACCTGATTCTGTTCGTTTAGCTGGAAAAGCATTGTCATAAATATCTTGTAAAAAATCCCATTCTTCCTCAGTGCACTCATTATAAGGAACAGGGGATTCTGAAACATGAAAAAACATATATTTACATGTTTATTTTACTATCCTAAATAAATTAAAAATTAAAGACAACATCGAAACTCTCAACCAACTTTAAATACAGCATAGAAAAAAATCGTAACCGGCAGATTCGATAAGTCTTGGTAATAGTAAAACATCGAAACTGCCACATTCGACAGTTCTCAAACTGCCCACGTACTCAAATCCAGACGTACATTATCGAAAGTAGCACTTTCGATAGTTTTACCCGACTGACCTTCAATTTAGACACGTGCAGTAAGAAAAATCACAACTATGATTAATTTCTACAAAATAAATATTAGCAATGTCTTTTGCCAGCAATATAGAACACAATAAAAATAATATTTAGTATTAAAGCGGATTATAAATACGTACCAAGACGATTGTCATTGTTGTCGGGCGACGTAATTTCACTAGACTGGTCACTTTTTTTACCAAATTTACTAAACGTCTACCGCGGGTATTCATTATTAATACAAATCAAAGAATCGGATAAACAAAAACATAAAAAAACGTAAATAATTTATAACCTAAGACGGCACGTCCTCACTCGCTCACATTGCGACGAACACTGACGATGCGGGCAGTTGCGGTATCTGTACGCTCGCGGCTGTCAGCGAACACCATCGAATTTAGCACATTCGATCATGTTAAGTTCTTGAAATATGAAGTGTCGATGTTATTCGATTCAAAACTTTTTTTTGAGCGGGAATTTTTGCAAAAAACTTTATTTTTCTAATAGCTCATTTAATTCGCTTTCAAATACCACAATAAAAAAAAACTCAATTTTGCAGCTTTGATACTGTACGTTGCGGCCATCGACATAGGGATATAGGGACAGAAAAAGCGACTTTGTTTTATACTAGGTATGTAGTGATTATTAGCCTATTTGTAATGATTGTATTTGTTCTAGCTTTAATAATGATTATTTATTACTTTATTAAGTACTTGTAATGTAACTTACTTTTAAATATTACTGTACTTTATGTTTGAAAAACTGACCTTCTGCTGGAGTTTCTTGGCGCTTCTTCTCCGCAATGATGGTCTTTTCTGAAGCGCTAGTAGATTCACTTCATATTGCCGGCGTGTAAAAGAGCCCTATGATAGCCTATTTACTGAATAAACATTTTGATTTTGATTTTGAGTCACAACAGAGGTTAAGGTTTAAAACAACACAACGCCGGGAAAATACATAGATCTGCCTGTAGGTATAAATTCGATCGTATCTCGGGAACGGCATCGGAAAACATGGTAGCACCCAAAGGGACTTTTGATCAGGACACTTAAGTCTATAACATATCAAAATTTCATGAAAATTGACTGAAACCACATTTTTCTAACAACTTTTTCGGGGTCCTTTCCCAAATTTTAATTTGCCAACCCGCTTTGTTTTCTGTAACCGTACATATATCAGAATTTTATAAAAGCTGACCTAACCTAACCGATAGGGTTCTACACGATGGTACTAAAATAAATTCTGAAAAAATTATATAACATTGGTCTGGCAAATGAAAAATTTGGGAAATGATACATTTGACCAAAAATATTTTGGCCAAACGGCAGGCTCCCAGACAAGACTACCATTAAAATTTATCAATTTCTGAAAATTTCATATCATATTTAATACTATGCAAAGTAACGCAAGTACCTCAAGGGCCCTAACGATGTAAGTGGAAGTACCGGGTTAGTGTTTGTATGTTTGTTACGCTCTCACAGCTAAACTGCTGAACCAAATTTAATAAAATTGGGTATGGAAATAGCTTTAACTTTATTCTCTTTATCCCGAAAAATTTAAAATTTTCCGGGAAACTACAAGCTCTAAAGAGGCGTTAGGGTGGTATCAAAGTTTATTTTGAGTAACATAGACGTTAATTGATTGTCTGTCATGTGGGCAGTATTCGAACAAAATCTTAAATGGGGGTTCATTCACTGGTTTCTAATACAATCTATGAGCCAGGTAATGAACGATCATTATTTTATGAATACCTACTCAGTAGTAAAATGTCACGTTTTAACTGACTTCAGATAAAAGGACGTTCTCTGTTTGACAGGTATATGTGTATGTATGTGTGTTTGTATGTATATATGTTTGTATCTTCATGATTATCTCAAAAACTAGTGCACCGATTCACAAAATTATTTCTGGAATATACCTACCTAATCATTGTACTTATGTAGTGGTTTTTAAATAACAACCACTATAATTTTCACATGGGATTGCTTTTGGCAAGGTCAAACCTTCCAAAGACTGACTATTTTTGCTATAAATAACTTTATTAGAATATAAGGATGAGAATTATACCTAATTAAGAAAAGATAAGTCAAAGGCTGACTACCTATTTTATTACTTAAATTATTTATTTTCTAATAATTACATTTATAACTCAAATAGCTGAAGGTCTCAATTTGAGGTCAGCATAATATTTAATCATGTTAACTCATATGAATAAGAAAAAGCTGTTAAAACCATTTTAATGAAACTAAATCAATTCATAACAATACAACATTGTTCATTCACTGGTTTCATTTGTTCATTTACTAGGAAATTGTGTTCATTCACTGGTGTTTTGGGGTGTCTTCGGCTTGAAATTACTATAACTTTATATTACGCTATCCCATTGTAAAACAAACGTCATAAATTCGAACAATAATACTTGCCTGACTTATAACGACAGTTTATTTGACGGTCCCTTTCTCTATTTAAGTATAATGATTTTTTAAAGTTGAAAATCTCCTTAAGGTTTCATTCACTGGCACGCTTACCTAATCTATACTAATATAATAAAACTGAAGAGTTTGTTTGTTTGCTTGAACGCGCTAATCTCAGGAACTACTGAACCGTTTTAGATAAAATTTGGTATGGAGATAACTAAGGTCCCGGGGATACTTTTTATCCCGGAAAATTGAAAAGTTCCCGAGGGAAAAGCGATAAACGAGGTATTTGACATAACATAGACGACACTATCAAATTGTGATTTAATAGTGTCGTCTACATACACATAAGGGGAGGAGCCGAAAACTAATTCTACGCATACAAAGTCGCGGGCGTCTTCTATAGTGTATAAACTTACTTTTAACGTACAATAACACGATGATTCCAGAATTGCATTAAGAAAATTCCATTCAATTTTAAGAACCCACATACTTAAGAGCATTCTCTAACCACTCCAGGTTTACGAGTATTATTTGTAAAGATTTCAGGACAATAACTCCAGAATTCTCCAGAATATAAGGCTATCTGTCCACTAATAATAGCCAAGAGAGTTAAGCCGCACCGAAGCTATAAAACGAGATATTCACATTAAAGTTAAATTGAAATTGAAATCATTTATTTCAGACCATGCCATTGATCCATACATAGTATAAAACAAATTTAATTCAACGAAATTGGCTTAAACATAGTAATTTACGAAATAAATGCAAATTTCTTTATACGGTTCTTATATTTGAAACATTGAACAACAGCTGTGACGTCATTCCTGTCGTCGATTTTGGTAAGTGTTTTTGCAGGGGGTCTGAACTATGACTTTTTAAAGCTTCATATGTTATAAAAAAAATATTTCGCGTATACAGTTATTCCTCTTTTTCATAGCACATTCCAGAGGCGTAATAAGATAAAACTTAAACATTAATTAAAAAATAATAATAACTGCGAGAAATGCTCTACGATGTAATGAAAACTCTATATCATGAATATCACACGGTTGTTAAAAGATATTTCGATAAATTAATAGGTACCGCTATGGAAAGACACCCTAACACAAATAACACAATTGACCTAGCACTAGACCGCCTTTCGAAGTGTAAAGGTACTATGCGCCCACGTACCCAGGACTTTAACTTTACTTTCGCCCGTGTGGTTGCCGGGTTAGAATAGTGCCACTCCATGTCTTCCCGTAGATGTCGTAAGAGGCGACTCAGGGAATAAGGGCTTGTAGTATTGTTAGGCGATGGACTTGCAACCTGTCACTAATACACTAGTAAACTTCTTGGCCTGATTGTGCAAAATGTGGTTACAGAATTATCAACAAGTCTTGTTAGAGTTGTTGGTATTTCTGTAGCTCTGCCTACCCCACTCTGGGAATGAAGCGTGATGTTATGTATGTATGTAAGCTTTAAAGCGCTAATTTTTGTTAGAGTGAAGTGTCCCCCCTCCCCTTCCCACATAGCCAAAACTACAAATGCTAAAAATCAGAAAAATATCTTCAATGAAGAATTTAAAAGGAAAACTATCACGAGTAATAAGACATCATTAGTTCTTGAGATACAGGCGATTAAAGTTTTTATACCTACAAAAAAGGGAATAAGGGCTTGTAGTACTGTTAGGCGATGGGCTAGCAACCTGTCACTAATACACTGGTCAACATCTTGGCCCGATTATGCAAAATGTGGTTACAGAATTATAAACAAGTCTTTTTAGAGTTGTTGATATTTCTGCAGCTCTGCCTACTCTGGGAATGATGCGTGATGTTATGTATGTATGTATGTACGTACAAAAATCATCTAAGACGGCACCAAATGACTTTAAATAGAAAATTAGTTGTTACTTGTTGTTTTTTGTGTTTGTAGTTCTAAACGGCTTCGGTGCCCTACACTGAGCATGGTGCGACATGCTCTTGCCCGGTTTTTTCTATTAGGCGGCAGTGGGGCGCTCTCGCGGAGAGTTGCCTCCGCGACGGTATTGTAGCGAGACAGTGATGGATCATGTCCTATTGATGCGGAGGACTACTTCATACACGCGGATAACAGTGCGGAACGGGGTGGGATATAGACCACGTCATATGTGTGACATAATGCATTATGTCACACGTTCAGAAAACAAACATGTGCAAGAAAATGAACAGTTTTGCATATGCACTGTACTACCTATCAATTGTCTAAAGTATCCAATCGTAGCAATGTGTTTTTTTTTATGTTAAGGAGAAGGCACACGAGCACTCAGGCCACCTGATGGTAAGTGGAATCTGAGACCCATACACATTTGAATTGTCAAGACTATAATCCTAAGACCTCAATTGCGTTGCCAGCCCTGAGGACGACGAATGCCACTATGCTAGTAATTTCATCGGTTGTCTTATCCCCACACCGGAACACAACAACGCGAACACTGTTGCTTGGCGGGTGGTTATTGGATAAAATGGTGGCAGCGATCCGGACGGACCCTGCACAGGGTCCTACCACCACTAACATCACCACTAGTATCATGGATTCGTGATGTCTAGATTGAGATACGGTATAATTTTTTGGGGCAATTTTAACTAACCGAGATCAGGTCTACTAGCGCAGAAAAGATGCATAAGAGCAATATGTAATCTACACGTAACGGATAGCTGCAGGCCGCACTTTAAAGCATTACAATTATTGACCTTGCCATCTTTATATATATACGAAGTCTCGATATTTGTAAGAGTGAACTTAAATAAGTTTAAAACTCGCCTCGCTGGGAATGCGAGACGCAAGGTGCAGATTAGGCCTGAAATATGTAAAACTGCACTTTTTCAAACGTGCGTTACGAAATTTCAAACTTTATTTCAGTGAACATAAAATTCATTTCGATTTGTTTTACATACATATCATGACGCCTTCATTACCAGAGTGGTGTAGGCAGAGCTACAGAAATACCAACAACTCTAAAAAGACTCGTTAATAACTCTGTAACCACATTTGAACAATCAGGCCAAGATGTTTACCAGTGTATTAGTGACAGGTTGCAAGCCCATCGCCTAACAGTAAGCCCAGTCCCTGATTCGCCTCTCGCGACATCCACGGGATGACATGGAGTGGCACTATTCTAAACCTTGATTTGTTTTATGATTGAAAATTTAATTTAAGATCGTAGAATTTAATTGAACTTTAATCTCTTGCCTTCTTCTCCCTTTTTGTAGTATGGTGGCCCCAACAAGTATAACTAGTGCATAATAGTACATTATTGCCGAGGCACGGAAAATAAGGGATTGCTTGACGAGGTGGTTGGTGCTGAAATACGAGTCAGGCAATCCCATTTCCGCCGAGGCATATATAATGCTTGTCTCAAACAATGCAAGGAAATAATACAAATGCATAATTAAGTATTTCTAAAAAATATAGACGAATTGAGAGAGAATCTCCTTTGGAAAACTACAAGACAGTATTGAGAAATCAGTGACTCGCCGCCCGCGGCCACACCGCGAGCCACCCCAGCGCCGCCACCCTTTTTAAAGTGGGTGTATGGGATTTTTTTCATGCTCACTTTGATTTTCCAGTCAACAGAGATCATTTTTATATAAAAGATGGGTATGGACGGAAAGTGTTTTCGTATGATTTATTTACGCCTAGGAGAAAAATGAGGCACTTTTCGTCCTTCTGTTTCAATCGGAAAACGGTTCTTTCTGAGCATGTTTGAGAAAATAAATGAAATCAGGTGAGAGCCTATCGGGCCATGCACAGTGTAGGGCTCCGACGCCAACAGTCAAACAAGAAACTATCTCGAAAAACAGCAGGTATATGAACTTTTTTTTCACACGCATACACGTAATGGATTTAAAAAGGTACCCTCAAAAAAAAAATGCCATCCAAGAGAGATTTTGTCTTAGTTCTCATAAAATGTATACAATAGTAATGCAAAGGGCGGATGATGGATGCAATATGGTGACGAAAGCATAAGATTGATAAGCGTTTTATTAAATTTCGAGTAAAGTTTATGTATAAAAATATACGCTGTTTTAGTTATAGATAATTATATCAGTAAGTGCACAATACCCTTATCCCCCATAGTAAATAATTAATTAATATATTAAGAAAGTATTGGCCACTTGTAAATTTTCCCTATATAAGTGGATAGTGAACCGTAAAAGGAATGGACTGAAAATATGTTACTTTGATAATATTATGAATATTTACTACAACCATGTAACTGTTTTGCAATTACCTTCTCTTTTTTAACCCAATTGTAGTCATCTCCATATTATGTATACCTATCGTTTGACATGAGTTTGACGTAATTTGCATCCGTCGTCCGTCCATTAGTAATGATATTAGTGACATCAACCAAATCTGATAGTGCCAGCTGCAAGTCCTTTAGTGATTCAACTAACATCTCAGTTCATATACTAGCATCTAGCGTGTTGTCAGGCTCGTATGGAATCAGGACGCTTATACTCAACAATCACAATCTTTTTAGAAAGCGACCAAGTTTTTTTCAGTGTATCCAACCGTATGTCATACGACGTTGTAAATAAATAAAAATCAAGTGAAATAAAGTGACTGACAGAGGCAGTGAGACAGACGTTGAAACTGCAACTATAAGGGTTCCTAGTTTGAGAATGGGGTTAAAAATACTTTTTTATAATTCTATATCCGCATTTTGCACAATCAGGCCAAGATGTTTACTAGTGTATTAGTGACAGGTTGCAAGCCCATCACCTAACAGTACTACAAGGCCTTATTCCCTTAGTGGCCTCTCACGACATCCACGGGAAGACTTGGAGTGGCACTATTCTAACCCGGCAACCACACGGACTCTTTACCTTGTAGACCTTATAGTAATTAAAAGGACTAACGCTATAATGATAAAAATGAATCGCTTCTAACGTTATTTAACCAACATGAATCTTACTGTGCACACATAGTTTAAGAGTTAACATTACGTTACTGTAACCACATTATGTTACTGTGTGTACTGGGACCACATTCCCAGTAGAACGGTAACAGTTCACGTGAGCTTATATGCGACGCTTGCTTGTAAGTTTTTCGTTCCGTGAGAAATTTCCTCACGGAGTAGCCGCAATGGTAATGAATTTTGAATTTTGAATTTTCTGTAACAAAAGGTTTATGTGAAAGATACCGGCAGGCTACGAGGATAATATTATTCACCAAGAAAAATACTTACGATGAGATCCTTTATTTGGATCAATAAAATTTATTCCGAATAGGCTGAGAGAATTATCGAAATTGAATTGTCACGCCGGCGTGGTTGCCAGACGTACGCAAAGAAAATAACAAAATCCGTGGAAGGATATCAGCGTCCGATATTTATCAATTTTGGAAATTAGTTTCTTACCAATTTTAAAAGTATAATAGAAAAACCCGTTGAATTTTTAAAACACTCCTTACTGGAAAATATTGTAAAATGTCCTAGGCAATTATGACACCTAGCAACACTTAACGAAATTACCTTTTAAAGTTTAATAAAGCGAAATGGCAACGGAATACGGAACATTAAGCCACTAATATCGATAATCGATACAATGTCGATTAAAATATGGGACTAGGTCAATTTGTGTGACATTGTCCTGTGATTATTTATTTATTTATTTATTTATATAAAATGTTTTGATAGGGGGTAGGGGGGTTAGAAATAAATACGTAACATTACAAAGACTGTAACTTTTTTGTGAGCCTTAAATAAATAAAATAATTTAAATATGTATTTCCCACGATTGTATCAGCGCAGAGGTAGTTCATCGCCATTCCCTCATAAACTATAAAACTTCCCGGAATAAAGATACCTCTAGTCTACATTAATTAACGCTAAGCTTATATTTTTTTAAAGCAGTTATTGCAAAAGTATTATGAACCAGTTCAAACTCGTATATTTCCGACCAAATCTCTTAATAATATACATTTCCTATTCCCGGGACTCTACCAACCAAAATGACTTAAGTCCATTTTAACCCATTTCATTTTGAACCTTAACAAGTACCTAGTAAGTTGTAAATGGAAATGAATTCCCTTTCTTCTTGTACGTTTACTATCAATGTTGCCGTATATTTGCGGCGATGGGTACTGGGATGCAGCATGCAGTGCAGCGGAAGTGCAGTTCTTACACGTGAGTTACGGTAATGTATTTGAGTTACGGTTCTGTTAAAATAAAGGGAGAATTTTAGAGTGCATTTAGACTGATTTAGAGAAAAGTTTACCTTTAGAATGTTGGGTTACATTAAACTAGCCTATACCAAAAACTATAACCTTAAAAAGGTATGGTTTTGGGGTGGGAGGGATATTACAATCATGCAACGTTAAATTATGTAGTATCTCGCCTCTTTGTGGATTGAAAACCTATACTCCGTCTATACTAGTATAATAAATGTGAAAGCAAATCTGGCTATCTGTTTGTTACGTTTTCACGGATACTTAACCGATTTTGATGAATTTTGGTATGGTACTTTGAGTCCCGGGAAAGGGTATTAGGGTACTTTTTATCCCAAAAAATGGTCGGTTCTTGAGGGATAAGCGACTTCTACGCGTACAGAGAATGTATTTAACTTAAGTAAACAGATAAACCACGTCTCACGATTCGGGTTAAACAGTCAACCAAAACTATTGTATTGACTTTGACCTTATAGTGTTCACGCAAAAGGAGTAGAAAACTGTTTTAAGGGTTCCGTAGTCAAATGGCAAAAAACGGAACCCTTATAGATTCGTCATGTCTGTCTGTCTGTCCGTCCGTATGTCACAGTGACTTTTTTTCGAAACTATAAGAACTACACTGTTGAAACTTGGTAAGTAGATGTATTCTGTAAACCGCATTAAGATTTTGACACAAAAATAGAAAAAAAAACATAAAGGGTGATGGGCAATTTTGTATGGACCCCGTCCCCCCCCTCCAACAGTAACGGGCTGCAGGTCTATATGTTCATTAGGACCCAATAAAAGACAAAATACTTATCTTCGTAGCAAAATCAATGGGAATTTTTTAATGAAAACAAAGGGCCAGGCAAGGCAAATCATCTACATACGTGTTCATTTTCAAACAAATTCCATAGTTCCATACGATAAGATTATGATTTTTCAAGAAAACCCCATACATATGGTGATCGTCGCCATAGAAAAAATACATCATATTGCCAAGATCTATAAACTGGCACATGTTTCATCACTGTTGGTGGGTGGGGACATTTTTACCCATCGTCCTTTTGGGGGGTTCCCAATACTTAGAACTGAAACTCAAAAAAAATTTTTCATCAAACCCATACGTTTGGGGTATCTATGGATAGGTCTTCAAAAATTATATTGAGGTTACTAACATCATTTTTTTCTAAACTGAACAGTTTGCGCGAGAGACACTTCCAAAGTAATGAAATGTGTCCCCCCCCTGTAACTTCTAAAATAAGAGAATGATAGAACTAAAAAAAATATATGATGTACATTACCATGCAAACTTCCACCGAAAATTGGTTTGAACGAGATCTAGTAAGCAGTTTTTTTTAAAACGTCATAAAAACATTGATCAAAGCTACAACGAACTTTTATATTATGTTACTTGCTGCTACGGAACCCTTCATGGGAGAGCACTTGGCCGCTTTTTTTACAATTAAAGTTTTTGATAAAAAATAAATACTTGGGACATACGACAAGAAAGTAAGAATAAATATTTAGATCACAGGGTAAATTTGCTATAGATAACATTCCTGGCATTAATTTGGATTGAACGTGCGCGAAGGCGAGTCGGCCATGTTGGCTCACCTGATTAAACGTATAAATTCGCTTCTTTCTGTTTACTTAGGCTCGTGTCACACTCGCCCCGAAGAATTTATGAGCCAGCTTCATATGCGCTCTTTTAATTAACATTAACCGCCATTTTGTGGGAGATTTTAGATATTTCACTGAAAGTGTTTTAGGTCTGTCTTTGTTAAACATACATATTCAAGAAAACATGTGCTATTTTATCTGATCTTGCCTGTTACGTCATCTTACAATACATACATTTGATTTTAAATTTGAATTTGAGTAAATGTAAGTTTTATTCACTTTTCACCATTAAGCTGATTTCAACTTAAACTGGTATGAAACATAAATAATTTATAATGAAACGTAAAACATAAATACTTTATTAATAAAAGTGCTCATGTACGAGTATAATAAAATACGAAATATGTAAACGTTGAAAATAACAAATGTTCTCGCGTCGCCATTTTTCATTCAGCTATATTCGTAATTAATAATCCCAACGGCCATTATGTTAAATGATTTTACGTGACGTTCACGAATGGTTCAAGATATATTGAGGACATTTGTTATTAACCAGAAACCATAAATACATTATAATAATAATGATTGACAGTTGTAAAATAACCATGAAACCTGTCAAGATGGAAAAAGACCTTTAAACAGAAATCATCTTTCCAAGCTTTGAACTGAATATACATACATACATACGACTATACACAGAACTGCAAACCTCATCATTATCATCATTAGCCCACTTCTGTTCATTACACATAGGCCTCTCCCATGGTATGTCGCTGAGATCGGTCTTGAGTTTTTTAATTTCCAACCCAGCCACTTTTCGTGTGTCATCGCTCAACCTAGCTATCAGGGCTCGGAACCGGTTTAGAAAATACCGTTTAATACCGGTTTATTTCGGGTTTGCTCCAATTTTTTCCAGGGATCGCGAACGTTTTGAGATCATTATTTTAACCTTAATTAACCGGTTTAATCTATCAAAACTTTTGCAATTAATTAAAACACTAAGCGGCGCTTGTTTATGGTGCGTGACATGAGTCTGATTAAACCGGTTTTTTAAGCTCTATACCGGTTAATTCGAAAAAACTTTATATTTTTTGTTTTTTTCCAAAAACCGGTTATTTAAACCGGTTCATGCGAACGGAACCGAAATGAAAAGGTTTTGCGGCAATTACATGATAGCGGTTTAAAAATGTAACCGGTATCCGAGCCCTGCTAGCTATAGTGCGTCCTTCACTAAGGACCGTATTAATAAACTCATCGTAGTTGAGACGCCCGTCCCAAGATACATAATTAATCGTCAAGCCATAGAAAACTGTAATTTTTGATGAATCTTGAAACGAGCGTTACAGTTGAGTTTAGTTTATTAATACGGCCCTAGGTTGCCGAGCCGTGGTCTTCACTTCATAACACATCTACCCCAAAGGTTGTAGGTCGACGACACGTTGGCCTAGTTGGGAGTGACCCTGCCTCCGAAGCCAGCGGTCCTGGGTTCAAATCCCGGTAAGGGTAGATATTTGTGTGATGAGCGCGAGTATTTTCTGAGTCTTGGATGTTTTCTATGTACTAGTACGTACTTAAGCATGTATTTGCCTAGAGCTTAGTTTGGGACTAGGTCAATTTGTGTGAGATTGTCCCCTGATATTTAGGTTCTGCGACAGATGTGCCCTCTGCAACTTCAGCTTGCTTATCCTTTGAGCTATCGATAACTTTGGTTCTCTATCGGATCACCACGTTTCGGACTCGATCCTTCAAAGAGACTCCGAGTACAACCCTCTCCCGTTGAACGACCTTACATTGGTGAACCATCACACGCGCAACACGCGATTTCAGCACCGCGACGGCGTCACCGCAAAATCCTCTCAATGGTCCCCTCGAAGCATTGTTAACATCTTTAGTGCGTGTGTTTTTCATTTTCCGCTATTTTCGTTAAGGCATTGTGACCGTGAAGACGGAACAAAAAACAACTAGGGTGATCGAACCAGTAATGGACAAGGTCCAATGATGGACTCTTGACTCTTATTTTACAGACAATAAAGGTTATTCATTTGTTTTGCAACAATCAATTTATAACCTTATGATCTTTGAATTAAGAGTAAAGTGTCCATTATTGGCACCTGTCAGCTTAAAGTGTCCAACACTGGTGCGATCACCCTAACACACTTCTCCAATATATTGGTAAAACTGAAAAGGAAGGTTAAAGGTTAGTTTCATTTTAATTAACGAGTTGTTTCCCTCCCGCCGCCCACTGTAGGTAACTCACTTTTTGGTAGAACTGAATATAAAATAGGAAAAATAAGTTACAATACAACAGTAAACTGTTAAGCCAACAAAGCCCTGCGCGAAGTAATCAGTATTTTTCATATTCCCCGAGACTGTTCCAGTTAAAATTAAACATTTTATAGTTCCCATCGTAAATCTCGTTTTCGGGCAGACGCAGGTATTCACTAGCGCGCTGTCGGGCTCGATTTCGAATTCAAAAACTATTTACTAAAACCGGGCTAGAACATCTCGGACCATGCTCAGTTTAGGGTTCCGAAGCCGTTAAGTACAATAAATAAAGTATAATAAAATGAACAAGTAATAACTAATTTTCTCGTATTTATTTTTTGTATTTGTAGTTTTGCTGTAAGTGGGGGGGACACTTGAGTCTAACAAAAATTAGCGTTTTATAGCTTAATATTTCATAAACGGATAAGTTAATCAAAAAACCTGTTTACACAAACTCATAATATTTTTGAAAGACCTATCCAACGATACACCACACTATAGGGTGGACCAGAAAAAAAAATCATTTTTTTTCACATTTTATCATACCACTTTGTTGGTGTGACTTGCGTGGCGTACATATTCATGCCAAATTACAGCTTTCTAGTACTAAGAGACTCTGCGCTAGGCTGCGGACGGACTGACGGACGGACATGGCGAAATTATAAGGGTTGTTTGACTACGGAACCCTAAAAAAGTAAAATCCATAGAGAATGATATGTTTAGTTAGTACAAGTCATTGTTGTTGACGACACGTTAAACCTAGTTTTTCTTCATCATAACGGTTAAACAGAATGCAATCTGTGGATCGTCGCACCTATTCTTCTGGGGTAAAGGGATGATGCCTTGAGAGTGTTTATGGTATTGTTTTTAACTCGTCGGCCATCACTGCCAAGTAAATAAAAGATATCAAAACTTCGACAAAACGGAAACACGTCAAATATAACAAGTAGTGATCGGCCGGACGCAGCAAAACTTTAACAAAACTTGTAAAGCTGACGTAAAGGAGAACTTACAACCAAGAAAAATAAGAATATTATTGGCAGATTAGTGTTCAATTTAACTCTATAGCAGAGTTTCGGATTTGGTATTAAAGGAAATTAATATTTTCATGGCTGTAACGTAAGTTTTGTTAAAGTTTTGCTCCGTCCGTGCTGATTACTAATAATAAGGTTTTTTGTATCGAATTGTCATAGTTGAAACTTGTAATTTATTGGGGCAATATCTTTAACTAGTCAGTATTTTTTTAGTCAAAATGTTGTGTCAACGATGTTCCCCTAAAGGGTGATTTCAACGTAAATGCTGTTCTTTAAAGAATACCACCATCGTCGTGAAAGCGGAATATTACTGTCACCAGCGCCGCGCCGGTTAAACAAAGCAGTTAACTACGAGTAAATTATATTAAACCGTTGGAAGACACTTAACCCTTAATTTGTCAGTGTTCACCTCTGTGCATATACCATAATGTTCACTTTTTTTTATGATGGTTCCAAATCAAACAGGGTTTGAATTTCCGGTTTTTTTTTTGTTTGCTAAATTAAGGGTTAACTGCGTCTTGGCTTCTGCAGTTATCAACTGAAAATAACGTTGCTGACATTTTACGACAGACGTTTCTTTTATTATTTCGCTTCATCAATTTATTAGAATAGAGAACATGGTGAAAATCAGAATGGAGTTTCATGGATACGATTTAGGAGAAAATGTAAAAAAAAACATATCAAACGCAATACACTTAGTTTTGTCCCGTTTATTAACATTTTATATAGAATCAGTTGTTTTAGTGGTGGTAGGACCCTGTGCAGGGTCCGTCCGGATTGCTACCACCATCTTATCCATTAACCACTCGCCAAGCAACAGTGTTCGCATTGTTGTGTTCCGGTGTGGGGATAAGACAACCGGTGAAATTACTAGCATAGAGGCATTCCATCTTAGTCCTCAGGGTTGGCAACGCATTTGAGGTCTTAGGATTATTGTCTTGAGAATTCAAATGTCTATGGGTCTCAGTTTCCACTTACCATCAGGTGGCCTGAGTGCTCGTGTGCCTTCTCCTTAACATAAAAAAAAAAAAAAAAAAAAAAAAACAGAACTTGTTAAAATTTTAAAACTTCTTTTTATTTAAATAGTTTTTTTCGGCATTCTCATTTTATTTACTTACGTTAAATATTGAATCAACGGTATTGGCTTAACTTAGTAATTTTACGAAATGCAGTATAATGTCCTTATATTTTAAACATGGAACAACACCTGTGACGTCATTCCTGTCGTCGATTTTGTAGAGTTTTTGCAGGGGGTCTGAACTATGACTTTTTAAAGCTTCATATCTTATGAAAAAATACACGACAATTATTTCGCATATACAGTTATTCCTCTCTTTCATAGCACTTTCCAGAGAGCGTAAAAAGAAAAATGCATGTTCCCTTGGTACATTGGCATTGACGTATGAAATAAAGTACGTCTAGTACGTTCAACCGCGGAGCGAGGCATGACACAGATAGCGAAATGGTAGCACCTTAATTTATTAACATTAAATTCTCAAAAAAACAATTTCTTATGCATTCTCTGGCCTCCGCTCCCACTTCGCTTACCCAACTCAAAGTTCACACTTGTATGGCGGCGGTGGACGAAACCACATGTGGTTGTGAGTTGATAAAGAGAGCCCCATCTATAAAGCATTTGGGAGTAGTGCTCGATGAAGAGCTGACATTCACTGATCATATTGTGACCACGGCCAATCGCGTCAGGAGGCTGATATATATATTTAAAAGACTGCGCTGTGTCATGACTAAAGAAGTTCTAAAGACAACGTACACGGCCCTGGCGGAGTCTGTCATTAAGTATTGCATCTCTGTGTGGGGATGGGCAGCTAACTCACACACGATAATTCTTGAGAGACCTCAACGGTGCCTACTGAAATAATGCACTCAAGACCCCGCCGGTACCCAACTAGAGCCTTGTACAAGGAAAGCGAAGTATTAAGCGTGCGGCAGCTGTACGTACTTCGGTGTGTCATTCTGACCCACGTAACGGTCCAGAATTTACCTAATTACAAGGACCTTCTCCTAAAACGCACATTTATAGTCCTTTGCCACCTGTGAAATCTAAACTTGCTCAGGGGCTTGGAGATTATCTACATCTGTACATCTACAGGAACGTGGATAAAACTTGCGACATCAAGACTTGCTCTCGGAGGGAGGTTAAAACAAAAGTTAAAAGATGCTTGACCACTTTCAGCGCTTAGGTGACACAGGAAAAAAATCTATGCTCGTAAATTTTGTGCAGTGTTTAGTACTTAACTACTTGTATTTCAATGTCAAAAAATTATTATTGTCCCTGTAGTTTTATTGTGCTACGTAATTAATTTAGTGGAATTATATTTTCAACGCAGAGAATCCTACCGTAGTACAATATTATGTAAGTCCCTACACGATCCTTTTAATCCTCGAACTAATTACCAATTTGACGACACGTTGGCCTAGTTGGGAGTGACCCTGCCTGCAAAGCCGGCGGTCCTGGGTTCAAATCCCGGTAAGGGCAGATATTTGTGTGATGAGCACGAGTATTTGTTCCTGAGTCTTGGATGTTTTCTATGTATTTAAGTATTTATTTCTCTATATAAGTATGTTTATCGTTGTCTAGTACCCATAGTACAAGCCTAGAGCTTAGTTTGGGACTAGGTCAATTTGTGTGAGATTGTCCTGTGATATTTCCGTGTTCCGTGATATTTATATCAATAATCGCAGCCAAAATTAACCTCTGAATAAACAATTCAGAATCAGAATCAGAATAATCTTTATTCAAGTAAGTTTACAAATAATAAACTCTTTTGAAACGTCATAGTAGCGACTTAGCCTAAATTGACTGCAGGTTCAAATCGCGACCGATCAGAGAAGAACCTGTAAGAAACTCTGTCGGATGTCTTTTTTTTTTTTTCGACGTTTGCAACCTTTTGTCGTAAGGACTAAACATTTTATTACAAGCAATTCAGTCCCAAGCATTGTTATCATTAATATAGTCTTTAATACCATAATATGCTTTAGAAATTAGTTTACGCTTAACGTAACTCTTAAATTTATTTACTGATAGTTCAGTAACATTAGGTACTTGGGAGCTTATTATAGAACCTAATACAATTACCCATAAAAGAGTTTTTTATTTTATGGAGCCGCGTGAAGGGCACTGAGAGCTTATGTTTATTTCTGGTATTAACATTATGTATGTCACAGTTCTTTCTAAATTTAGCGATGTTTTTATGAACATACATAATGTTTTCATAAATGTATTGACTGTGCATGGTCAATATATTAATTTTTTTAAACTTATCTCTAAGCGAGTCTCTCTGGCCCATCTTGTAGAGAGAATTTACACGTCAATCTCGTACGGTGCCTATAATGCAATTATGGGACTATTTTACATAAAAAACTAGGAAAGATGGCACTTAATTACAATATTGGAGTTAGTCTTTTCCGTCAAGTCTGACGGGCAGGAACAGGTTTATAATCGGATCAGAACATCTCGAGCTCAGTAGTCTAGTGACCTAGAAAAGTCAAGATGACGTCGGTTTTTTTTTATGTTAAGGCGAAGGCACACGACTTTACACGAGCACTTAATACACCTGATGGTAAGTGGAATCTGAGACCCGTAGACATTTGAATTCTCAAGACTATGATCCTAAGACCTCAAATGCGTTGCCAACCCTGTGGACTAAGATGGAACGCCTCTATGCTTATCTCCACTCCGGAACACAACAATGCAAATACTGTTGCTTGGCGGGTGGTTAATGGATAAGATGGTGATAGCGATCCGAACGAATCCTGCACAGGGTCCTACCACCAAAAAAAAATATGAAAAGACTTGTTTTTTAACGAGATACCGCTGTCTTTAGGTAAAGATTCATAAATAAATATCTGGGCGTTTTCCAAAAAAAGTGTACATCGTTAAGGACAAATATTAAACTCTTTCCACTTCGTCACGAAAATTAGCCATGCATTTACATACGTTAATTTTCGTGGCGAAGTAAAAATGAAAGTAAAATTTTCTTAACTTTTGTCTTTAACGATGTACACTTTTTTTGGAAAACGCCCATCTGGCGAAAATCTTGTACAAATTGACGTACGAAACACATTTAAACTTAAATACGTAGAAATCGTCCATTACTCGCGCTAATCACTTAGATATTTGCATGTCTTGAAGATCGAACCCGAGACGGGTCGATCCCATTTAAATATGTTTAACGCTAAGAGGATACTGAGCCGACCTTTAAAATAGCGTATCTTTTTTTTTCATACAAATTTAGCTCCGGGCGGTAACATTTCTCACCCCCTGAAGGTCTCTGCTCACTTCACCGTATCATACTATAACCGTAGGAGGAACGTATCAGGCACTGGAGGGTAAGTGCAGGGAGGGGTCGGTCGGTGACGGAACGGTCTAGTGGGCAAGCTCTCATACTTGTCAATACAAATACATTTTTTATGCCGGACGCGATCCTAGTACGGTAGTAGTATAGAACGATTATTGGACAGAATAGGCCATTATCAAGATCAATTTCCACGATTTTTGAACATGTTCTAGTTATTATAAAAGACTAGGTTTGTATTTACTTAATTTGTTCGAGAGGAAAATGTTATTTTCCTAAAGAGGAAAACGTGCAGACCGAGTGTTTCATACATACTACATTATGTATGTAAAATTTCAGCATTACAATCTTCTTAAATGTAGATCATTCACAACTCTAATTCTAAAATGTCTGGATGCACAAAGAGCATTCCCTTGCTTTAGAACCCGTATTCGTTGTTTTAACATTTTTTCGAACTGAACAACGCTCGAGGGCAAAACATTAAAGGGAAAAGTTTGCCTTTATACACCGTTTTTATTACTGTCTGGTTTTTAACTTTGTTTTGTACTAAATTGAACGTACGAACATTTCGTGAAGCGTTCAAGGGAACAAAGAAGTTAATTAAAGGTGACAGCTTTGATAACAAGTCATACTTTCTACATACCACGATCTTACCCCACCAGCCACCAGGCAGCGTTGATTTTATAGCAAGGAGAAGGCACACGAGCACACAGGCCACCCCGATGGTAAGTGTGATCTGAGACTCATAGACATTTGCAGTCACAATACTGTAATCTTACGACTGCAAATGCGTTGCCGACCCTGAAGACTTATACGGAATGCCTCTATGCTAGTGATTTCACTGGTTGTCTTATCCCCACACCGCAATGCGAATGCTGCTTGGTGATAGTTTAAACTTTTCACCGCCATGTCAAATACAAAAGATGTCACTCACACGCCATTGACAGCTTAACAGCGGAACTAATGTCCACTTTACCTCATAGACAATCAGGTCTGTTTTCCACTGTCAACCATGACGGATATATATATCAGTCGTTGGCGTTGTGGTGTTGATATGTGAGACGTTGGCGTCGAAAAGGTTAAAAGGTAAGATGGTAGCAATCCTGATGCAGTCTGCACAAAATCCTTTAGTTTTCAGTGTGGAAGTAAGACGGTAAATAACTAGCGAAGAGGCATTCCATCTCGGTCCTTGACTTGACAACACATTTACAAACTTACGATGGGTACTTTGAACACTAACTTTTCCTTTGTAACGTCATCGAGAAAACGTGTATGGCGAGATCAGCGCCCCCGTGTCCGTATTAAGTACCGGGAAAATGAGGTGACTTTAGAAACACGACGTGCATTGATAATTTTTTAAATCGTTGGTTCTGTGCGATGTGTCAGTTATTTTTCAGCGCTTTCGCAACATGAGTCGTTGATTTGACGACAAGTTATTCTAGTTGGTAGTGACCCTGCCTTCGAAGCTACTGGTCCCGGGTTCAAATCCCAGTTAGTGCAGATATTTGTGTGATGAGCACGAGTATTTGTTCCTGAGACTTGGATGTTTTCGATGTATTTAAGTATTAATAAGTAAGTTTATCGTTGTCTAGTACCCATAGTAGGTACAAGCTTAGAGCTTAGTTTGGGACTGGGTCAATTTGTGTGAGATTGTCCCAGGATGTTTATATTTATTTTATTTATTTACGTTACTTTTATATGTTTCATATGCGAGCGTAAAATATCAGTAGTAGAAATATTTTTCACCAAACATGATATAAAACCGTCGAAACAGTAATCCACTCAATTTTGACATGCTTCAGGGATGAAGTAGACCCATTTCAAGAATCGAGATTTATGCTGCGTATAGTTTTTTTCTACTAAGCTATCTACCGTTGTCTAGCTCTAGCTGCCAAATGGGTCACCAATGCAAAAACAGGTCAAAAACGATATTGTTTTAACGCACCTGAATAGAGGCCCAGGGCTGGGATTCTCCCCGGTAATAACGATGTCGTATTTGACGTGTTTCCGTATTGTCAACGTTTTGATAACTCTTATGTCATTTACAATAATGGCGACTGTGACATAAACGATTCTTAAACGTGTCAAACACGATATCGTTTTAACGCTCCTGAATAGAGGCCCTGTTTCCGTATTGTCAACGTTTTGATAACTCTTATGTCATTTACAATAATGGCGACTGTGACATAAACGATTCTTAAACGTGTCAAACACGATATCGTTTTAACGCGCCTGAATAGAGGCCCAGTAAGTTTAGGCGTGTGTAATACTGGTAGATTCCGTAATAGAGAACACGTTTTCGAGTAATAAAGGCTATTTGGTAACGTGATGCATGATTGAAATGTTCGTGGTAAAGCTACAGTGGTGACAATTATCCTTATCGAAAATGTTTAGGGTTGACGTAAACTGCCTGACAGTCGCTTATGTCAAATCCATATTTTTTTTCATTCAACTAACTGCTTACGTTTGAGAATATTGTACAGACAAGGAACATAACCGCCGGCATTTATGATCGAGTGGTCTGGGGACGCCGCAGCTGGCGTGGATGCATCGCCGCAGGTGCAACCTAAGTGCAGTTTCTCAGCCATTTCTGAAATAAACTCTACAAATGGTTTAAGTTTAGAACACGTGGGCCGTCAGTGAGTATAGACAAATGACTTGGTAAAAGGTTGCGGTGTTTGTGCTGTGGAAAGACAACACCACAGTGGTCTGAACAAGATTGACGCGCACACGTCTCGGTGCTTGATTGATGTCAGTTGGGACTGTCATTAGCTTGTAAGGTATAACAATTTAAGCGCCCTTTTATAGTAGTTTAAACACACACCTAAACTTGTATAAAAGGAAGAAAGAATAGTTTTAAAACGTTTTATTCCTTTAAAGTCTTTTAAAGATACATTAATACAGAATTAGAATTAGATACAGAAGAGACGACACGGTGGCCTAGTTGGGAGTGACCCTGCCTCCGAAGCCAGCAGTCCTGGATTCAAATCCCGGTAAGGGCAGATATTTGTGTGATGAGCGCGAATATTTGTTCCTGAGTCTTGGATGTTTTCTATGTATTTAAGTATTTATTTCTATATATAAGTATGTTTACCGTTGTCTAGTACCCATAGTACCTACAAGCCTAGAGCTTAGTTTGGGACTAGGTCAATTTGTGTGACATTGTCCCCTGATATTTATTTATTTTATTTATTTATTTACCCCGCTCATTGCAATAGCCCCTACCCCACCTTACGTGTTTACTCACACGCAAGCAAATCTGACTAATGTTATAAATGCGACAGTTTGGAAGTTTGTTACTCATTCACGCCGGAACGACTGAACAGATCTAGATGAAATTTGGCACAGAGATAGATTATAGTTTGGAATAGTACATAGGCTACTTTTAGTCTCGAAATATTGGACAGTTCTAGAATTATAAATGACTTCTATGCGGATGGAGTCGAGCTCAAAAGCTAGTGCAAAATAATCCGACTACCCAATATCGAGAATAATGTTTTTCGATTGTATGTATCCATGATACTATAAAATAGAATAGAATAACTGTTATTAAGGCAACAAGGCCCATGTTCACAAATACCTTACAGACTTACATTTTATAACAATATTCATAACTTAAAACTAATATTTGCCGTGTGGTTGCCCGGTTAGAGTAGCGCCACTCCATGTCTTCCCGTGGATTCGCAAGAGGCGACTAAGGGCTTAAGGGCTGTTAGGCGATGGGCTTGCAACCTGTCACTAATACACTAGTAAACTTCTTAGCGTGTTTGTGCAAAATGTAGTTACAGAATTATAAACAAGTCTTTTTAGAGTTGTTTGTATTTCTGTAGCTCTGCCTACCCCTCTCTGGGAATGAAGGCTTGATGTTATGTATGTATGTATGTAAAACTAACATGGCTATTTAAACACTTGCGGTCTGAAATAGCCGGCGGCCATGAAATCCCCGAAATATGACACCCTTTCCTGGATTCCTCTATCGAGATCGAGGGGTATCGTTGGAATGGTATTCATCTGAGCAGTGCCATAGGCTATATAGCTCCTCAGTCCTGGTCATGTAAGTGATTGGGTTTACTAAGGTTGTTCTTTGTTAATTTGTATTATACTCGAATGACAGGGCGTTTTAAAAACAAAAATATGTTTACTTCAATTTATTTTAAAATAATAATAATATCACAGAACAATGTCACATAAATTGACCTAGTCCCAATAAAGCTCTAGGCTTGTACTATGGGTACTAGACAACGATAAACTTACTTGTATAGATAAATATATACTTAAATACATAGAAAACATCCAAGACTCAGGTACAAGTACTCGTGCTCATCACACAAATATCTCTCCTTACAGGGATTTGAACCCAGGACCTCTAGCTTCGAAAGCAGGGTCACTACCAACAAGGCTAGCTTGTGTTAGGTATTTACTTTACAATACAATACACAACACATTATTGTGCCTCTCTCTCTTTATTTAATTATTGTTGTTTCTTATGTCCTAATATTTTTTTCTAAAGATACCTGCGTACATTATTCATTACATTATATACATACAAACATTAAGTAGGAACTTCTAAATATGTGATTGATACAGCAGCTTTAAGTTTTTAGTTTTTTAAAACATCAATTTGATTTTATACTTTATAGTGATCAGAATCAGACATTGAAGTTTTTGCGGAAATAATCATGGATAAACATTCGTACATATGGGTCAATCTAAGATCCTTTTCTTAAAGACAGTTAAAATACCAAAACCTTCTCCTATGTGAAACAAATACTTTTCTGAAAACCGCAGTAAAATCGGTTCAGCCAAACGTAGTAATCGCGGACAAACATACATACATACATACAGGTCAAACTGAGAACTTCCTTTTCTTTGAAGTCGGTTAAAAATAATAACTTGAAGAAAGGGTCGATGACTGGGATTTTTGCCCTGCTTAGCCGTTCTATTACTTTACATTAGGTATTGAGTTTACTTTATTTTGTGCTTAGAATATCGTCAATAGGTAATTAGGTTTTATTTCATTTCAATATACAGTCACTTAACACTACCTAAATACACCTTAGTTGTACAAATGACATTAATTAAAAATTATCTATCTATTTGTGAAAGGGATCTAGAGTGGCTCAACAATCTCGTGATGTGACTGTACCTAATACAAGTAATTCAATCCTACCTTACCTACCGACAGTAAACAACAAATTAAAAAAAAAAATTGTAGGCTGAAAAAAGTTTTTAACTTCTTATAGTGAATATTTAAAAAAAAAGTATTCGGAATCGATTGTTTTTTTATTTTGTATACATTGGTAGCCACCTCCGCGCCTAGTGGATCGGCGCACGGCTCGTCCTTGCTGCTTGCTTGCTCCTTGCTGGTGTGCTATACGCACACATACACAGAGTGCATAAAATACCTAAAGTTAATAGGCGCAAAAAGCTCGGTGCCCCCTTAAGAACAACATACTTATAGATAACAAGAAGTGATGTATATATATATATGTAATACATATTGTAATATTAAGGTTATTGTTAAATTTTGGCCTCAATTTTAAAGAATATGTTAGTTTTACCACATGTTCCACAATCGACAAATAAAGTGCATTTGACATATAAATTTAGCTCTTTCCCTTTCTTACACTTGAAAATAGACTAGGAGATAGCCAACTCCAGAAAGCAGACAAGGTTTGCTCATAGATTGCGGAACAGATCCTTATATTATTATTAACTGAAACATTTATGTGGTGTGTGTTAGTGTGTTAGTATATATGTATGTGTGCATGGAGAGTATGTGAAAGTGTGTGTACATTTGGGGGAACACAACTTATGTTTCATACTAGTTACTTACGAGCCAAAATATCCCAGTCGTACAAGGTTTTCAGTCTCCTCATAATTTTTATCACTCACCCATGCCAAATAAATGCTTACTCTTTAGTACTTTGCTTTTCCTGTATCTGCGATGAACTGAAAGAAAACACAGAGATATTGACAACAAAGTCTCAACCCTAAGGGTTGTTAACCTACGGAACCCTAAAAAGCTACGAAACTTTAAAAATTCTCTGTTAACTTGTTGATTAGAAAAGCGAGACGTGCCAGGTCCCACGAAAACTTTAACTTAGTCTCACGGGACACGTGTTTGTCTCGAGTTTAACGCTAACTTGTGAACTAGTTAGTCTTTGAAACTGAAGACAAGAGTAACGGACTTCACAGGAGCTTAGTAATAAGATTAATTGAGTACTGTCATCGATTTTAAATCCCTAACGCAAACCCAAAGGGGTATTATAAGTTTAGGTCACCAGTCATTTCATCGATTGTATAGTTTCATCGGACGCTATTTTCTGCTAAAACAATGATGTTTTTAAGATATCTTTATCATTATTACGTAGGTTAGGTTAGGTTAGTGTAACTAATAAAAAAAAACGGTTCGTACGATCGTTGAAAGGTTGCCCGCCCCGGTTCGAACCGTTTATGTCACAGTCTCCATTATTGTAAATGACATAAGAGTTATCAAAACGTTGACAATACGGAAACAGGTCAAAAACGATATCGTTATTACCGTGTATAATCCCAGCCCAGAAGCTTAACGCAAACGTAAACGATTTTCAAAAACTTTTTTTTAAATGATGAAGGCGATCTTACACGATTACAATCTTAAGAGAGCAATACTAAGGCCGCATACAATTGTCATGTTGGTGCCACAAAAGGTAACAACCGAAAACCAGTTCTACGGTTTTTGGCGCCAGAACTCGTGCATACCGTACATTTTTCTCCATGTTATTTATTTTTGCTATCAAATAAATCATCTTCTATTTCAATGCGTATTTTATTATCTACATCTGATAATCATAAGCCGTGGTTATTACGCGGCGTCCAAGTTGGTGCTGCAGTGCAATGGATCTGACGATAAACTTGGATTCCCCTTCGCTGAGTTTAACGAGAAACTACGATAACGTCGACGCTACCAGATTTAGTTCTGCCAATCGACACTGGAAGGCGAGTTTGATTGTTTAGTTACTGGATAACGAATTTCGTTAGATCGTTTATTTTTATGCAAGTTGGTTAGCGATGACTCTTTTTTATGTACATAAAACAGGCAGCAATCAAAGTTTACAAATGAAGCATGTACGAGTATCTATAGAAAGAAAGAATGATGCTTTATTGCCAAAGCTTTACAATTGTGTTCCTAAACATAAATTACACCAATACGTTGAGCTGCGGCGGCAAAAGGATCTGACTCAGCGTGAGCTGGCTCCAGCTGGTGCAGGAGACACAGCGCTGATTTCCAGTTTGACCCTTTTGGTTCAAAATGTTATTATTATACAAAAAATGCGGCTTAAAATAAAATTGCACCCATTATCGTATCTAAAATATAGTAAAACAAACAAGAAACAGTTAATTTTTTTTTTTTTTTTTATGGCATTGAGACGGCAAACGAGCACACAGGCCACCTGATGGTAAGTGGAAACTGTGACCCATAGACATTCGCATTCACAAGACTGCAATCCTAAGACTGCAAATGCATTGCCAACCCTGAGGACTAAGATGGAATGCCTCTATGCTAGTTATTTCACCGGCTGTCTTATCCCCAAACCGGAACACAACAATGCTGACACTGCTGTTTGGCGGTAGGTTAATGGATAAGATGGTGGTAGCGATCCGAACGGACCCTGCATAAGGTCCTACCACCCGCAATAGTAATAATAACAAAATAAACAGTTAAACATGCAAAGAAACAGATATTTCAAACATTGTTTTTTAGATGAACTATAATTCTTATGATTGAATTAATACTAATAATACAAATTGTCTTTTAAATGATAACAGTGATAAATGTGAATAATTTGTGTGGTGAGGTTTTCCAATAGGTCAAACACGACGGCACGAACATTTATTAAAAACTCATCATTAGAAATACGGAATCCGCTATCAATTTTACAGTGATTATGTTCAGCAAATCTACTCTAGAAACAAGAGTCACGCATGAAATGCTAGTACCTACCTACCTAATTAATATAAATAAATAATAATAAATCACAGGACATTGTCACACAAATTGACCTAGTCCCAAACTAAGCTCTAGACTTGTACTATGGGTACTAGACAACGATAAACTTACTTATATATGGAAATATATACTTAAATACATAGAAAACATCCAAGACTCAGGAACAAATACTCGTGCTCATCACACGAATATCTGCCCTTACCGGGATTTGAATCGAAGGCAGGGTCACTCCCAACTAGGCTAGCGTGTCGTCAAATGTCAAATTAAATTCTAGTTTATAAGCCGTGGTCAAATGCTTAAAATATTCTATAATAAATAGGTATATTGTCTAGCGATTGTTTGTATACATTATGTTTAAATGCAGTTCGTCTATTATGACTTTGAAAACAAGAAACATATTGAAGATAAGAATAACCTGCTTTTGTTTTGATTATGTGGCGAACCCTGGACCCCTTCCTGTGTCACCAGCGACTTTCGGCTATAGTACCCTCAAACCAAACTGCCGACTGGGGCAATGAAACCAGTGGGCCGAGCACGCTGCCACGGGACTTAAGTGTCGAATGACGTCAAACGGGAACTAGTGTCAAATATTATTATGAAATTATTAAAATGACGGTCGGGGGATGAAATTGCTTAGTAATAAAAGGACTCAAATCACACAAAGCGCACTTTTATTTAAAACCTTAGTTCTTTATAATTACGTTGAAATATGGAATAGACGAATTATAGTCACGACCCTATGTCAAAAATTGACCCGTGGCAGCGTGCTCGGCCCACTGGTGAATGTAGGACAGATGTGAGTCACGCTCCGTAAGACTATGCCAGTGCGAAAGAGATAGCGATCCTAATCTTTTTTATGGCTTCAGTCGTCGTCAGGTTAGTTTGAGGATACTGTAACATGATGGTGATGAGTTCTTTGGTTGTTACAGACATTCGGCTCTGGATGTCAGCGTCGGCAGCGACGGCCGGGACTCCAACCTGTGGCAGAATGCGGACGGAGACCGGTTAGTACAGGAGAGTTTACTGGCAGGGTTATCAATCAGTAGGCAAAGCGTCAGAGGTAGCTTAAAACGCCCCTCCATTTAAGTTGCATAAGGCTGATGATGTGAGGGGGTCATGGCTAGTGGCATGGCGTCCTAAATTAAAACTGATTTACATTGAAGGTGTATTGTTAAGGTCCTGTCGCAAGGTGCTGAATTCGATCCTCAGTTGCCCTGGTGTACAGTCACCAGCAATAAAGTACAAAATTGCACTAAAAAATATCTGACACGCTCTTATGCCTCCAGTAATAAACACGTGTCAGAATTTATTGTGCAGCTATCTGTGGCAATGAAAACTCTTACGGTCAAGAAAATATTGAGTAGAAACGACTTGTCAGATTATTTTCTAGAAATCGTTTTCAGTTCGCTCCGTTTTCAGAGGTTCATTTTACCAGTAGTATATTTCTGAAGCGCAGATTTTCCTTTTTTAGGGTTCCGTAGTCAAACCCTTACAGTTTCACCATGTCCGTCCGTGTACTAGAAAGCTGAAATTTGGCATCAATATACACATTAGTCACGCCAACAAAGCGGTAAAATAAAATCTTGAAAAAAATCCCCCCCCCCCCTACAGCCAAAATTACAAATACTAAAAATCAGAAAGTTAAATAAAAGCTCATACCTATAACGAATTTCAAAGGAAAACAGTCACGACTAAGTAGACATCATGGTTCTGGAGATACAGGCGATCAAAATGTTTATACCTACTAAAATCATCTAATCAGGAGAAAAAAAACATATAAAACGCCAAAAAAAAAAAATCTTCTTTTAATATTCAGTTTTTTTTTTGGCATCCTCATTATATTCACGTAATATTTTAATTCAACGATATTGGCTTAAACATAGTAATTTACGAATAAATGCAAATTTCTTTATAGGTCCTTATATTTTAAACATGGAACAACATCTGTGACGTCATTCCTGTCGTCGACTTTATTTGGAGGGGGTCTGAACTATGACTTTTTAAAGCTACATATCTTATAAAAAATTAGACATTATTTTAGATTATAAATAAATTAAACAAATATCACAGGACAACGTCACACAAATTGACCTAGTCCCAAACTACTAGGCTTGTAGTATGGGTACTAGACAACGATAAACTTACTTATTAGAGAAAAAATCTTGATTATACATGAAGATTATCATGATTAACTACAAGCAGGTTTAAAAGGCCCAAAGCGACCAGAAATAGGGGATCCGTCAACACTATCAAATTGATTTCTGAACCGAAAGATACGACGGCAAATAACGGTCAGGGAAAACAGTCGATTGTGAAAACTCAAACCAGGAAAAACGAGAATTCAAATTCTTCTACTAAGAAATAACGATTTTGAGAATTAGATTTTACGGGCAAAATTAAGAGGCCGTACACGAATTTTTGCCGATTTCGCTGATTTTCGTGATTTTACAGACGTAATTTCACCGTTGAAATACTTTACTTATACAAATTTTAACGCGCAACACGAAAGATAATTTCGATTTTCAACGAATGTATGAAATACTTGTTTGTTTTTATAATTTAATTTTGATTAATCGACCTGAGACCGGTGCCTGTTTTGTGAGTTTTGCTGTAAGAGGTTTAGAATAACGCATATTCACGAATCGTTTTGACGTCTTAAAGGTATGAAAAAATAGCAATTGATTGCTGTAACAGTTGTCTAAAAAATGTATGAATTACTTTTTACCACCTTTATATTTTTTTTTGTGTAAAAAAATTATGATCTTGGTAATTTTTTATAGAAAATGGACAAAAAATAGTATTAAATTTCGGCTTCTTAAAACACTCGTTCATAAAATTAAAAGAACAGTAATAAACTTAAGTTCAAAATCAATCCGTAATGGATTAAAAATACATTCAAAAATTAAAAATGAAATAGCAGTTTATAATGTTTTAAAATAACCTAAATCCCGAATTTAAATTCTCGACAAAGATAAAAAAGTAGCTCATTCATTCGTAACTCATTTAGTCGATCATAACTGAAATGATATATCATGATGTGCATTAAAACTTATAGAAAAGCAGTATTTAAACTGTAAAATCACGAAAATAAGCAAAACTGGCAAAATTTCGTATACGGCCTCTTAACCTCGTGTTGGTTAATTAAACAGTTTAACGTATTCATTTGTTTTATCGTTAAAAAGCGTGCGGCTTTGCAATTGTATAATTAAATCAATTGGCATTTTTAGGCAGAATTTCCCAAATCAAACACACAGTTATTACGATCTGATATTTGCTCATTAGTCGCTTTTAGCTAAATAAAAGCACTGTTAACGGCGCGGATTGCAAACAATGTTTCAATGAAACCAAGTTGGTGTTCATTTGCATGGTGCAATATTGATGAATTTGTATATTTGTTTTAGTTTTTGCCTAAAATTACACAAACGGACTCCTTGAATACCGAAACCGTGCATTTTAATATAAAATAACTCTCCGTTCCAAATTTAACATCACGTCGGAAAATTAGAGAGAGAATAGAAATAAACCAATTCTTAACATGACTAATTTTTTTTTATGTTAAGGAGAAGGCACACGAGCGCTCAGCCCACCTGATGGTAAGTGGTATCTGAGACCCGTAGACATTTGGATTTTCAAGACTATGATCCTAAGAGCTCAAATGCGTTGCCAACCCTGAGGACTAAGACGAAATGCCTCTATGCAAGTAATTTCACCGGTTGTCTTATCCCCACACCGGAACACAACGATGCGACCAGCTTGGCGGGTGGTTAATGGATAAGATGGTGATAGCGATCTGGACGGAGCCTGCACAGGATCCTACCACCACGAAATGTTGTGACGTTTGTGGTGTGGAAACGATCCCTCAATTTATTGCTCCTACATTACAGGCAACACCCGGTATATTACTTATTTTTGTAGTCTTCACCAGTGATAGATAGAATTAATACCAAAGTAGAAAACAGACTTCCACTAACAGGATTACTCCGCAACAGACAGCTGGACTGATGTTAATTAGAGTACGTTCCGCAAATCGGACTTATTAAATAAAGCCGCGTCACACGGGTGTTACGGAGCTAATGTTTATTTGTGTTTGCGCGACTTCGTTCGGTCGATAATCCGACGAACACCTGAACCTCGTTCACATTGTTTAAGCGGGATAAAATCCCTGCTTATTTTACGTAGAATTGAGATACCTACACTTAAAAAAAACTTTTTTATCGTATCCTGTCATTTCACCAAGAAACGTTTCACAAACTTGCCAAATGATATGTTTGTGAAATGAATCAGTTTGTGAAACTTTTTTTGGTGAAACATGAGTGAACCATATTTTATTGAAAATGTTTCCTTGGTTATTGGTTCCTTTACGTGCAGGAAGGAAGGTGGACGTATATCGAAGTCTCCTGAAGAATGGCAGTCAGAGGCCCTAGCCAAGATGCGTACGCGAACTATTCGAATTATATAGATCACGTCATACGAAAAGTCACGTCATCTGTTAGTGGTGGTAGGACCCTGTGCAGGGTCCGTCCGGATCGCTACCACCATCTTATCCATTAACCACCCGCCAAGCAACAGTGTTCGCATTGATGTGTTCCGGTGTGGGGATAAGACACCCGGTGAAATTACTAGCATAGAGGCATTCCATCTTAGTCCTCCGGCTTGAGATTTCAAATGTCTATGGGTCTCAGATTCCACTTACCATCATGTGGCCTGAGTGCTCGTGTGCTTTCTCCTTAACATAAAAAAAAGAACTACCAGTGAAGCGATTGGATAAAGTTACGGAATAAAATAAATATCGTTTAATCATAACTCTTTGCTTCAATACCATTTAATTAGAACATACTCGTACTTCTTTTTAAAATGTTAAGTAATAGGCCCAGGGGGGTTAACAATGACATCTAAGTGAGCGAAAGAGACAGAGCCGTGTTAACCGATAATAGCTCTGTCCAATACACTCATCCTTAACTGAATTGCTTGGATATGTCATTGGTAACCTCCCTATGACCGTGTTATGGTTGCCTTAATTGTGGTAGATAATGCATCCGTCACTCTCGCACTTGCACCAATTAGTATGTTAGTATCATATTAGCAAAACATGATATTATCAAAACATAATATTCGCAAAACATGATATTCGCAAAAGATGATATTCGGAAAACATCATAATCACAAAACTGGGGAATGCAAATAACCGGTTAAAACCGGTTATAAAATTATTATTTTACATGTCAGTTTTTTAGTTATACATTTTAAATTGATTTTACTTTGGTACACACTACTACTATTAATTCAGTTATAAATACAAATAATAATAATAAATTATAATAATAACACAGTACTCGCCACGGTGCATTCTTGTATTTCGCGAAGGATGAACGAACCAGTTAATTGAGACATTTGAGACTAATGGATATTTAGTTTATAAATTCGCTAAATGAATAAAAAGCCTGAATAATGAGTACTGCCTTCAACTTTTTTATAAATATTAGGTCATTGGGACTAATAACCTAATTCCACTATTTGCATATAACATGTTCTGCGAATATCATGTTTTGCGGATATCATGTGTTGCGAATATCATGTTTTGCGAATATCATGTTTTGCTAATATCATGTTTTGCGAATATGATATTCTGCGATGTATGGAAAAAAACATATATTTCGACACGCTCAAGGGAATCAAAATTTAAAGGGTACTTCCCATAGACCTAGAATCCTGCAATTGGCAAAAAGGAAGATCTTAGAGCACGAATACAAGAAAAAACTGGTAAACTAATCGCGACCTAACTATGTCAATTTAAAGGCACCAACCTGAGATGCTATCTTGTTCATAATTTCTATTTCAATGTCATAATCTAATTATGTAATTCCCTGTTCGCTGTCTCGCACACGCCGACGCCTGGATCCACGGAAGACCAGCGTCGTGGCGCTCACAAGCGACTCGACTTCATGCTGAGTGGTATCCATTTTTGCATGCAATTGTATCTAATTCTTATGTGTTTGTAGTTTCCTTAGGTTTGTTAATTGTTTGCAAAATAAATGTATTTCTTTCTTTCTTTCTAAACGGCAGTCGAGTGTATCCCTCAATACAATTTTACTTTCTCATAAGTTTGTACTGAACCCTCGGTGCGTGAGTTCGACCACTTGACCGACTTTTTATTGCAAAATTTTAATATTATAAGGTGCTACGGTGGCGCGCGCGAGCCGACCCCTGACTGGGTTTTTACTTCTCTATACCTAAATTCGCTCTAGTCCATTCGCTTAGATAGTGTAGTCGCTTTTGTATAGCGCCGCCTTGGCACGTGCCGCCTTCTGTCGAAGGATATCCCCGCCTAAACAAAGAATGCAAGCGGTGTACCCGCAAGGAATTTGGCAGTTTTCATCGAATTAAAATCATATTTTATTGCTATAACCACAAGTGCGCGCGGGTGTAGCGACACTATCTAAGCCTATAACTATTACCAATATCTGCAACTGCGTTATAACGATGTCGTGTTTGACATGTTTTAGAATCGTTTATGTCACAGTCGCCATTATTGTAAGTGACATAAGAGTTATCGAAACGTTGACAATACGGAAACGCTTCAAAAGCGATATCGTTTTTACCATGTAGAATCTCGGCCCTGTACATAATTATGCATTCTCGAACGTTACATGCTTGCGAGGCAAATGCAAATATTAGTCAAGTGCCGTCTGCGCAGTGTTGATACACTGCGCGGAGTATTGACAATGACGTCTTGTTGACTGACGCTGGTAAAACGGATACTCTGGGAATACATTAACATATCCGAGGCCCTAACCAAGATGCGTTCGCTAACTAGCGTTTCTATTCGTTATGTTTTTAAACCATACCGTCACTGGTAGATCACGTGACTTTTCGTATGACGTGATCTACCAGGGGCCCTAGCCAAGATGCAAACGCTCCTAACGTTTTTCTTTTCTATCGCTCAAAATGTGCGGGGTGACATTCTCGTGCGTTTCGATAAACCACGTGGTTGACGGTCGAGACTAATAATGGGTGGTTGGTCTTTAGTACTTTAGTTGTATAGTAAATTTTTAGTAACAGTTTATACGTGAAATGACAAAATTTAGCCCAGATTTAGTAGTTAGTTCAAAATGGACCAGCAACAACGTAAACAAATCGTGAAATTTTAGAATATTACCCGTTTGTTTGGAGAAGGCAATTGCTGACAAAGAAAAAATAAAAAAACCTCAACCAAAGAGTAAAGTAATTTATGGTTTTGTATGGGTTTTGTTTTTTTTTTCGGGTTACGGGTGCGGTTCACTAAAGTACTTAACTAAAAAAGTACTAAATAGGTTATTTTTCCTGTCCAAATGAGTTTAGTAATTTAGTTGACGCCCACCTACTAAACAAAAAAATAGAATTATTTCTAAATTAACTCTTTAGTAGACAACAAATTTTTTACTTGCAACTTGTTACAAACTTGACTGTTTACAGCATTAATTTAGTAAAAAAATATTAAAAATTTAGTTAACAACTAAAGCACTAAAGACGTGTAAACCAGCCATAACGTTAGGAGCGTTTGCATCTTGGCTAGGGCCCCAGTGACGCGGTTGGTTTAAAAACAAGACGAATAGAAACGCCAGTTAGCGAACGCATCTTTACTAGGGCCTCTGGGCCTCTATTCTACTGCGTTATAAAGATATCGCGTTTAACGTGTTTTAGAATTGTTTATGACTCAGCCGCCATTATTTTAAATGACTTTGACAATACGGAAACACTTTAAAGGCGATATCGTTTTTACCGTGTACAATCTCGGCCCTGGACCTTTATTCTACTGCGTTAAAACGATATCGCTGTTGACGTGATTTGGTATTATTTTTAACTCGGCCGCCATTACAAAAGCACGTTAAAAAACTGGCCAAGTGCGACTCGGACTCGCGCAGGAAGGGTTCCGTACCATTATATGTACAACATTTTTTAGTTTCACCTGTTCCGGTGTCTGCCTGTAAAAACGGTGTCTGTAAACTTGCAAAAACGGAAAAAAACACGTTTATTGCATGGAAGCCACACTTACATATTTATTGTATTCTGTTTTTAGTATTTCTTGTTATTAATAATTAAATTATATTTATTCGCGCTTATACAATAAGCCCTCCTCTCTCCTAACGTTGATGTACCCTCCAGGATTCATGGTGTTACTGTAATTTCTTAGGATAGGCATGTGACATTATGAAAAAGCTATAAATTGAATTTGAATCATCTGTGAAAACTTCAACTGCCTAGCAATCACGGTTCATGAGATACAGCCTAGTGACAGATATACAGACAGCTGGACAGTGGAGTCTCAACCCTGTCACAACGAACACTATTTAATGTCCTCTTAGAAATCTGTCAACCCAAAGAACACGTCGCATCTACTTCGTTTAATTAAAAATACTTTGTTCAGATGCATCTCTAGTTACCACTGCAACTGTAAATCCATTACGTCTAGCGGCGCGAGCGCTGCGCCGCCGCCAGCACGACGGACAGATGCTTGTTTTAATCATACTTAGTTTCCCGACGACGCTCACTGCGCTCTGTTGGGAGCGATCAGTCATCACGGACAGCGGTGTTATTATTTTAAACAACACAGGTTTCATTTCTCGACGAATTATTAACTAGAAATTTTAAGTACCAACTTCAGATACGATGTTAACCACTTAACAGACGACGGACGATTAGAGCGTTAACAGTTGTCAAAATGTATGAACTAACAGTCGATTAACATTGATTAAATTAAGTACCAATTTCACTGTACGATGTTAACCACTTAACAGACGATTAGAGCGTTAACAGTTGTCAAAAGGCATGAACTAACAGTCGATTAACATTAATTAAATTAAGTAGCAATTTCACCTTACGATGTTAACCACTTAACAGACGATTAGAGCGTTAACAGTTGTCAAAATGTATGAACTAACAGTCGATTAACATTCATTTAATTAAGCACCAATTCCATATACGATGTTAACCACATAACACACGTTTAGAGCGTTAACAGTTGTCAAAATGCATGAACTAACAGTCGATTAACATTAATTAAATTAAGTACCAATTTCACCGTACGATGTTAACCACTTAACAGACGATTACAGCGTTAACAGTTGACAAAATGTTTGAACTAACAGTCGATTAACATTAATTAAATTAAGAACCAATTTCACCGTACGATGTTAACCACTTAACAGACGATTACAGCGTTAACAGTTGACAAAATGTTTGAACTAACAGTCGATTAACATTAATTAAATTAAGAACCAATTTCACCGTACGATGTTAACCACTTAACAGACGATTACAGCGTTAACAGTTGACAAAATGTTTGAACTAACAGTCGATTAACATTGATTAATTTTAACATCGCATGGTGAAATTGGTACTAAGTGTTTTTAGGGGGTATCTATCATTTCATCGAAACATCTTTCATCGAACGCTATTTTCTGCTTAAATCATAATGTTTTCAAGGTATCTTAAACATCTAACCTAACCTAATCTACGTAATGACTGTTTAAAATACCCTGAAAACATGGTTTCAGCAGAAAATAGCGTTTGATGAAATGAAATTCGATGAAAGGGTACAATCGATGATATGAAATTCGATGAAGTGATGAGTTACCGTTTTTAGGAGTACCCGAATGGTCTAATGGAATCCTATTGCTATCACTCACGTATCCGATTGTCGTCGGCCTTTAAAAATATTGGTAAACATGGGAATGAGAGGCTGCCAAAGTTAGCTTCACTCACAAAAATATGTTCCGAAGATTCATTGACCTATGAACTTGAAATTTGGTGAGAATATTTATTATTACGTATATTTGACTAACAAACACCGATAAATCAAATGCCACGGAACCCTAAATGTGCGAAGCCGGACACGCACTCGGCCATTATTTTTAAATGGGCGCAGTTTACTTCGACTAAGCAGCCGAATGATTGTTTACCTAACTTTGCCTTTACATCTCAGTTTTTCACTGAGACATTTTAAATGAATTGTGTCCTTTGGTTAAAAAAATACCTACCACCACCATCGCTACCACAATCTTATCCATTAACCACCCGCCAAGCAACAGCGTTCGCATTGTTGTGTTCCGGTGTGGGGATAAGACAACCGGTGAAATTACTAGCATAGAGGCATTCCATCTTCGTCCTCAGGGTTGGCAACGCATTTGAGGTCTTAGGATTATAGTCTTGACAATTAAAATGTCTATGGGATTCCACTTACCATCAGGTGGCCTGAGTGCTTTCTCTTTAAAAGAAAAGAAAAAAAAAAAAAACAAGTTCTGTATAAAGTGCCTTGGTATTTTGTGATACAATCGATCAAGTTTATGCTAAAATTATTTAGTACCGAAGGCGATCTAGCGAGACACTCCATCAATCATTCATCGTCTTGGTTAACCACATGTGATCTGCCTAACACTTGGGCGGCTGCGTCGGGAACTAACCGGTGAGAGAGCTATGATTTTCGTACCAATTATTTCACCGACCGCTCGAAGATTATTTTAAGATAGGAGTTGAAATTCAAATTCAAAATTCAAATTCAAAATCATTTATTGCGTATCACATTTCATTAACATGAAAATTTTAATTTGTTGGTTACTTTATTAATTTATTAAAGACATCCCAACAGCACACATATCCATCATTCATTGTATCTACACACATATTATCATAAACCCTGTATGATGCGTTCAAAAACCGCAAATCATGTGCTAGTCAAAAGATTAACTATTTTGTTACAACAAATTTCTTATCTGTGAAAATGTTATTATTACTTAATACTAAAAACAAATTCGATAACGATGTACGCTTTTTTTGGAAAAAGTCCATTATTATCATTAATTACGGTTCACCATTTGTTTACGTCGCCAATAAATGTCAAAAATGAAGATTACTAATTTATTCCGTTATAAATTAAATTAATTATAAATCGTGGCGGACTACTTGAGATAGATAGGCACTTATTAATCTTTACATCCACATGCCGTCCTTGCACTTGGATACAGGCAATACATTGACGACTGATGGACGCACACTTCAAACATTACTCCTAAGAAAAACTTTAAAACCGGGCAAGAGCATGTCGGACCATGCTCAATGTAGGTTTCCGAAGCCGTTAAGTACTACAAACATACAAAACAACAGGTAATAACTAATTTTCTATTTAAAGTCATTTGGTGCCGTCTTAGATGATTTTAGTAGGTATAAACAGTTTAATCGCCTGTATCTCAAGAACTAATGTCTTCTTAGTCGTGATAGTTTTCCTTTTAAATCACTACATAGTATAAAACAAAGTCGCTTTTGCTGTCCCTATATCCCTATATGCTTAAATCTTTAAAACTACGCAACGGATTTTGATGCGGTTTTTTTTAATAGATAGACTGATTGAAGAGGAAGGTTTATATGTATAATACTTTAATCCGGAGCTAAGCGAGGGCGGGTCGCTGGTTCGTTATACGTGCTTTCTTTTAAGTTTATTTTCAGATTTTCAGTATTTGTAATTTTGGGAAAAAATACATCCCTCCGTTAAGTGTATGGGAGGTAGGTACACTAAAAACATTTTTATTTTCTGTACCGCCCAGGAACCCTTAAAATTAACAACGCTTCAATAATAAAAGTTACCAACAAAACATCTTTCTCACATGATTTGTATGATCGTTAACTACGTCTGGATAAAGTATGTGCCCGTATGAAATTTACACGCTATATTTCACTGTCTTAAGGAAATAACAAAATGATGCAAAAATGCAATGCAGAGAAATACGAAAACAGTTCTACCCTGCTAACACAAATGGCAGTATCTCAAAAAAATCTCCTCTAGCAAATGCAACCTTACACCCAATAGCATAGGATTGAATCTGCTTTGGCTATTGAATTTGAGATACTGCTTATTGGCTTAGAAGGGGAGAGTTGCATACGATATTAAGTTTATACTGTGCAGTATGCAGGCCGTAAATGATATTTATTACTCCGTTTATTGTGCTGAACGGCAGTGGCCACGTTAATAACAGTAGGAGAGCGCGAAGAAGGCAGTTGATGATTTATAGCGCACGTGGTGCCGGGTGGTTAGGCGATATTACAAAAGATATCGTGACCAAAATTGTTTTATGGAATACAGCTAGTATTCACTAGTACTCAAACTATCTCCATACCAAATTTTATCTAAATCGGTTCAGCGGTACGAGTATATCCGTAACAAACAGACAGATAGACCGAGTTACTTTCACATTTATAATAGTATGGATTTGATCCAAATCTTTGGGTGTTAACTACGTGGTTAGTTATAATTGGTCGTGACAATTCCAACGAAGCTAGCGATCCGGGGTTGTATTTCTGGTTAGGACAATATTTGCGTGATATAATGTATTTATTTATAGTAAATGGAATTATATTTTTGGCTTTTCTTTCGTACAATAAAGTGTGTACAGTCAAGGTCATAAATATGTATACACTTTAGTACCTTGTCTATTTAACGTCATGTTTAATTAAACTGCCATATGAAAATATCACAGCGATTAAAGTGACAAGGTACTAAAGTGTATACATATTTATGACCTTGACTGTACATTCATACATACGCACATAAGTCTATTTATTGTTGTCTAGTACCCATAATACAAGCCTGGAGGTCAATGGATGTGAATGTTTCTTTTGATATATATATTTTACTATTGACCCGCTCTCGCTTCGCTCTGGATAAAGTATTATACATACATACATACATACATAACATCACGCCGTCATTCTCAGAGTGGGGTAGGCAGAGCTACAGAAATACCAACAACTCTAAAAGGACTTGTTGGTAATCCTATAACCACATTTTGCACAAACAGGCTAAGATGTTACCAGTATATTAATTAGTGACAGGTTGCAAGCCCATCGCCTAACAGTACTACAAGCCTTAAATCCCTTAGTCGTCTCTTACGACATCCACGGGAAGACATGGAGTGGCACTATTCTTACCCGGCAACTACACGGGCGATAATTATATTATACATATAAACTCTATACATTAAAAATCACTGCATCAAAATCCGTTGCGTCGTTTTAAAGATCTGTATTCATAGGGACAGACAGCGGGAAGCGACTTTGTTTTATACTGTGTAGTGATTTGTTTGTTTATTATGCTTTCAGAATACTGTAATATTTTTTAAACATGCATTTAGGTGTTAAATACTACAGAATAAAAATACTACTTACCTAGTTCTATAGTTTCTATTTACCTACATAAAAATTTGCGTAAAACCCCGTGAGCCCGTGTGGTTGCCGGGTTAGAATAGTGCCACTCCATGTCTTCCCGTGGATGTCGTAAGAGGCGACTCAGGGAATAAGGGCTTGTAGTATTGTTAGGCGATGGGCTTGCAACCTGTCACTAATACACTAGTAAACTTCTTGGCCTCATCATCATCATCATATCAGCCGAAAGACGTCCACTGCTGGACATAGGCCTCCCCCAAGGCTCTCCATTCAGACCGGTCCTGTGCTTTTCGCATCCACCGCGTTCCCGCGATTTTTACAAGGTCGTCGCTCCATCTTGTTGGAGGCCTACCTACAGCTCGTCTCCCGGTCCGTGGACGCCACTCAAGAACCTTCTGACTCCATCGGTCATCAGTCCTGCGAGCAATGTGCCCCGCCCACTGCCACTTAAGTTTAGCTATTCTTCGGGCTATGTCGGTAACCTTAGTTCTACTGCGGATATCATCATTTCTGATTCTATCACGCAGAGAAACCCCGAGCATAGCTCTCTCCATAGCCCTCTGAGTGACTTTGAGCTTCCTTATAAGGCCCATTGTTAGCGCCCACGTCTCAGATCCGTAAGTCATCACTGGCAACACACACTGGTCAAAGACTTTTGACTTCAAACACTGCGGTAGTTTGGACGAAAAGATACTGCGAAGCTTCCCGAACGCTGCCCAGCCGAGTCGGATTCGACGAGTGACCTCTTTCTCAAAGTTGGACTTACCTAACTGGACCGTTTGTCCCAGGTAAACATAGTCGTCAACAACTTCGAGCGCAGAGCCTCCGACCATCACGGGAGTTGTCGCGACATGGACATTGGACATGACTTTCGTCTTGTCCATGTTCATTCTCAGGCCAACTTGGTCGGAAACTCTACTGAGGTCAGCGAGCATTGCACTGAGTTCCTCCATGGTCTCAGCCATGACTACGATATCGTCAGCAAATCGAAGGTGAGTGATGTACTCGCCATTGATGTTGATGCCTCGTCCTTTCCAGTCCAGAACCTTAAAAGCATCTTCCAATGCAGCGGTGAACAGCTTCGGAGAGATCACATCTCCTTGTCTGACTCCCCGCTGCAGAGGAATAGGCTTCGTGCTCTGGTCCTGTAGTCGGACGGACATAGTGGCGTTTTCGTAAAGACACTTCAACACTTCGATATATCGGTAGTCAACTTGGCACCGCTGGAGAGACTGCAGCACAGCCCAGGTCTCGATCGAATCGAAGGCTTTCTCGTAGTCCACAAATGCAAGGCAAAGGGGGAGGTTATACTCTTCGGTCTTCTGTATAACCTGCCGCAACGCATGTATGTGGTCTACGGTACTATAGCCTTTTCGGAAACCGGCTTGTTCAGGAGGCTGGAAATCGTCAAACCTGCGCGCGAGACGATTTGTGATGACCCTCGAAAACAACTTGTAAACATGGCTCAGAAGTGAGATGGGTCTATAATTCTTCAGCAAGGTTTTATCACCTTTCTTGAAGAAGAGAACCACCACACCTCTGTTCCATGCTTTCGGCGTTCTCCCTTCGTGGAGAACGGAACTGAACAGCGTCTGGAGACCCCTAAGGATGGGTTTACCACCCGCCTTCAGGAGTTCAGCTGTAATTCCATCCTCCCCTGGGGCTTTGCCATTTTTAAGCTGTTTGAGGGCCATACTAATCTCGTATAGGCTGACGTCGGGGAGATCTTCGGTATAGTGTCGGGTTAATCTAGCCCTCGGGTCTTTAGCTAGATTTTCGACGGGTGTTCGGTTTGTCGTGTACAGCTGTCCATAAAACTTCTCAACCTCCGCCAATAGCTCAGGTTTGGATGAAATGACTCTGCCGTCGTCGGTCTTCAGCTTCATCAATTGGCTTTGGCCAACAGACAGATCCCTGGCAAACACCTTAGAGCCCCTGTTACGCTCAATAGCCTTTTCAATACTTTTAGTATTGAATCGGCGTACATCACGCTTCAGAGACTTCGAGATCTGTCTGTTGACTTGCCGATAGCGACAAGCGTCACCAGAGGACTGCAGAATCATCTCGCGCCTCACCTCCATGAGCCTAAGGGTGGATTCCGAGAGCTTCTTGATCTTTGTACGGCGGATCTTAAAAAACTTAGACCCGACCGTTTGGACAGCTTCCACAAACCCGTCGTTGTAATCGTCCACGTCGCTACCTAGGCACTCGAAACGGTTTTGAAGTTCGAGCTGAAAGCTTTCGGGGTTTTGGAGCTGAGCGGGTGCCGGGCGGAGCGTAGACTTTATCAGTCTAGACCTTTCAAGCTTGAACTGGATATTCAATGAGCCTCGCACCATACGGTGATCACTACCGGTTTTAACCGCACTGATCACGGAGACATCATTGAATATGTGCTTTTTCGTCGACATGATAAAGTCTATCTCATTCCTCGTTACACCATCAGGGCTCATCCAGGTCCACTTCCTATGCTCACGTTTTCTGAAGAAGGAGTTCATCATATAGAGTCCCTCCTTCTCCATAAAACTGGCCAGTAGGTGGCCCCGGTGATTCCTATGCCCCACTCCAAAATTCCCCACTCTCTGCTCTTCACCGTCTCGTTTACCCAGCTTTGCGTTGAAGTCCCCCATAACAACCGTGAAGTGAGTTTTGGAGCTATGCATGGCTCTGGAAACATCCTCATACATAGCCTCCACCTCATCGTCGGAGTGCGTTGAGGTCGGAGCATATACCTGTATGACCTTCAACGAATATCGTTGGGTCATTCTGAGCACAAGGCACGCTACTCTGCTCGACACGCTCTCGATCTTCACCACGTTGTTCACGAGGGACTTGTGGACGATAAACCCGATACCTCCCTGGGACTGGTGGTCGCCCTCCCGGAAATAGAGCAAGTTACCGGACTCCAGGGTTGTCATGTCCTCCCCCTCTCTACGGACTTCTGACAACCCTATGATTCCCCATCGTAACCTGCTCAATTCCTCCTCCAGTTCCAGCAACTTTTCGTCGGTCCGCAATGTTCGGCAGTTGTATGTTGCCAGGGCCAAAGGTCGTCGTTTCTGGTAGCCGGGTCTCTGCCGGAGATTACCTAAAGCACCCCCTGCCCCACCGTTACCATGGCCGCTACCGGAGCCAGGAATAGCGGGGCCGCCGGGGACTAGGGGTCTGGGCTGTTGTTGTACATTCATGTTTTTTTTTTTTTTGATCTAGAACCGTTTGGGGGGAAAAATGCCGTAGTCGCCACGCTTGGCAGGCGGGTTGGCGACCGCAGTCATACCATGTAGTCCGCAGAGGACGCTGCTGCCCATCCTCCGGTTTATCCCTTAGTCGCTTCCTACGACACCCACGGGAAGAGAGGGGGTGGTGCTATTCTCGACCGGCACCACACGGCACGGCATTTTGCACAATCTTGGCCTGATTGTGCAAAATGTGGTTACAGAATTATCAACAAGTCTTTTTAGAGTTGTTGGTATTTCTGTAGCTCTGCCTACCGCACTCTGGGAATGAAGGCGTGATGTTATGGTGAAATTTGCGTAAAATGAGCAAATGACCTATATTCCTTGTAAAAACTCCAATTTCCGGAATCGCTAGGTGTCCAAATAAAAGAATTTAATTATTCCGTAAAACCTCTCGTCCGTGGGAATGAAATTTCATAGTGTTACGATACTAGGTGAGCCGACGAGGCCCGCAGCGCTTTTATATTGCGAACCATATTGACCCGGACAAACCACAGTCTCGCTTTATCCCACAGTAACATCATCATTGACAACACGTTGGCCAGGTTGGTAGTGGCCCTGCCTACGAAGCTAGCGGCCCGGGTTCAAATACCAATAAGGGCAGATATTTGTGTGATGAGCACGAGTATTTGCTCCAGAGTCTTGGATGTTCTGTTTCAGGCGCAAATAAAATTCCGGCTCGAAGGACCAAAACATGTTTCAAGCGCAAATAAAACGTGTCACAAACAATTAAGTAAATCTGTATTGAAAATAAAAGTAGAATTATAACAATTGGTACGCGACCGTCACGCGTTGACAGCAGTGTTGCCACTGGCCTTAATTTTAGTACCCATAGTGCAAGTCTAGAGCTTAGTTTGGGACTAGGTCAATTTGCGTGACATTGTCCTCTGATTTATTTATTTTATTTACTTATTATAATTTGTGTAGATTTCATAATGAATGTAAGTACATGATTGGGCCTTAAAACACTCGTGTCTCATTATGTATCAGTTAAGTACATAAAATACATTGTGTGGACGATAGTTATTTATTTATTTATCATGGTGTGTTTTTATTTATTTCATCGAACACTATATTATGTCTTCAACATTAATTACGTAAGTTAGGTTAGACTTGTGACTACCAAAAAAAATCAACTCGTGCGGCGAGAAATGTCTTTCGAAGAAATGAAGTTCTGCGTAAAAATACGTTCAATAATAGGTACCCTACCTTTTGACTACGATCTGAAGATTGTCATTGGCTGACGCTTATCGAATAAAAAAAGTTGTACGTTGTCAACATACACATTTTTGTAAATATGATAACGTCATTTTTTTAAGGTATAGAGCAGACAAACGAGCACACAAGTCAGCTGAGGATATGTGGGATTTGTGACCCACAGACATATGCAATCTCGAGACTACAATCTTTGGACTGCAAATGAATTGCCCACACTGAGGACTAACATAGAAGCCTTCTATGCTAGTAATTTCACCTGTAATCTTATCCCCACATCAGAGCGTAATCTCGCGAACATTACTTGGCAGTTGGTTGATTGCAAAGATGGTGGAAGCGACCCGGACGGACTCTGCTCTAAGGTCTTACTACCACTATTACTCTAAAACCGGTGAAATTACTAGCATAGAGGCATTCCAGAGGCAGTCGGCAACGCATTTACGGTCTTAGGATTGTAGTCTTGAGAATACAAATGTCTATTGGTCTCAGATTCCATTTACCATCAGGTGGCCTGAGTGCTCATGTACCTTCTCCTTAACATTAAAAAAATGTACTTATTAGGAAACACATTGAATTTCAGTATACTCTTTCTTATTTTGTCTGACTGGTCTCGACTAGAGTTTAGTGAAACCCATTTTTTTTATTGATGTCTTTACCCAATAGTGCATGGGTAAACACTGACTGTATAAATAGTCGATTACCAATCGTATATTATGTTACAGATCAAATTTACAAATAATTATTGAAAATAGTCTCATACTGTTTTAACAACGTTACTGTGCCGCCTCGGGCGTACCCATGAAGGTATTAAAAATACGGTACAACTTTGAACCTTGCGCCCGAGTCAAAAGGTTCAAATCTACCAGCTTGGTTCCAGAGGATAATTGAAAATGAATTAAAAATGTAACGCCAGAGATTAAGGGTCTGTGCAAACGCGAATTGTTTAAAAAAGAAAGGTCAGCTCTATTCTGCGGCTTTCGGCTCTAGGCTTAGGTCCTTTTGGCGACTAAGGTCTATAAGTAAAAATGAATAGGTATACAAATGAAAAGAAAGAAAATTGGAGAGAAGGGTTTATTGACTAAGTATAAAAATACCGACATTCAAATACGTAATTATTTGAAATTAGAAAGTGTCGACGGAGCTCCGCGGAGCTCCTATTTCTGGGTGGTTTGGCCCTCCGAGCCTGCTGCAAAACTGACATAATCTAAACCTACCTACGTATTTAAATGTCGGCATTTTATGCTTAGTCAATAAATACATCTCTCCAATTTTCGTTCCAGTTGTTTTTATACCTAGTCATTTTTTCTTATAGACCTTAGTCGCCAAAAGGGCTTGGCCTTTTAGTTAAGTTAAGTTTGTTTTTTTTTTAAGGGAATGATGGATGGTCCAAGTTATAATAGCACTCTTAGCTTATGTGCTAGCAATTCTTTTTGAACTCATATTTTATTAACATTCAACATAATATCAAAAGGCAAAACTCTGTCTACGTTTAACATTACTTACTCATTTGGGTAATTCTGAAGTCATCCTGCCCAGTGTTTACTGTTCATTTGAAATTGGTTAATATTCACGGGAATTGCCCTAACATCCTAAGAAGGATTGCGAAGGCCTTATTAATATTATAAAGGTAAAAGTATATTTGTTACAGCTTACAGTTTTAAATAGGTCATAGCCAGTAAATAAAAATAAAATAAATAAATAAATATCAGGGGACAAGCTCACACAAATTGACCTAGTCCCAAACTAAGCTCTAGGCTTGTACTATGGGTAATAAGCAACGATATACATACTTATATAATATATATCACGGGACAATGTCACACAAATTGACCTAGTCCCAAACTAAGCCTTAGGCTTGTGCTATGGGTACTAGACAACGATAAACATACTTATATAGAGAAATATATACTTAAATACATAGAAAACATCCAAGACTCAGGAACAAATACTCGTGCTCATCACACAAATATCTGCCCTTACCGGGATTTGAACCCAGGACCCCTAGCTTCGAAGGCAGGGTCACTCCCAACTAGGCTAGCGTGTCGTCAAAAAAAGTATATATAGAGAAATATATACTTAAATACATAGAAAACATCCAAGACTCAGGAACAAATACTCGCGCTTATCACACAATCCAATATCAAATTCTCTCTACCAGCTTCAACTCAGCTACAGTGGTGAAAACCCACAAAAACAGGATTTCAATGGTTGTTTTATTGTTACTTGTTCAATCTAAAGCCAATTCGCACGTTTAAATGTATATTTTCTTTATTCCGTTTCCAATTCAAACACGATGTGTTGGCGTCAGTCGGAAGTTCACAAATTGTGCTCTGTTAGCGTTCAACAACAAGCTTTCAAAGCTCTTTGCGCTGCGAGTCAAAGGGCGCAGCGGACTTCGCTCAGACGCGGAAGTTCTTTTTGTTTTTAAGTCAATTATACAAATGTTGGTATTTCTGCCTACCCCGATCTGGGAATGAAGGCGTGAATCTGTTATTTGTTTCTACTTGTTGGTCATAGTGTTATAGTGGACGAAATAATAATCTGCACTGATACCACGTAGGGTGATCGCACCAGTGTTGGACACTTTAAGCTGACAGGCACCAATAATGGACACTTTACTCTTAATTCAAAGATCATAATGTTATAAATTGATTGTTGCAAAACAAATGAATAACCTTTATTGTCTGTAAAATAAGAGTCAAGTGTCCATCACTGGACCTTGTCCATTACTGGTTCGATCACCCTAGTGCTTTAACATTTAGATAAAAATGGGGTCAAACACAATAAATAAATTATCTTAGTATCGTACAGGGTACAAATGACAATATTAATTTATAATGAATATTATAATTATCTTTTAAACTTTTCTCAATTTATATCTAAAATGCCCTAGCTTTTATAAATTATTTGACATTTAAATACAATTTACTCTTTTGACATTTTAACACATTTTGCTCCTTTGAAATTTTCATATTATTTTAATTGTTACTTGATTTATTTTATTTTTGCACTGTATTTTAATTTGATTATTATTTATTTGATTATTATTCTTTATACACTCTGACGATCTTTTTGTGAATTCATGGTATTTTAATTTAAAAAAATGACATGTACATTTTCAAAATGAAATAAATAAATCTAATGCCATCCAATCCAGGAGCATCTAATTTAAGACTGATATTTTTTTAGGCTCGAAGATAATTTATTGATTGTCTTTAACCATATTGTTAACTTTATGAAAGGTCTTTTTATAGCGGTTTAGTTGTGAACAATACAATGCAATAAAACATTTACCCCCTGACTAATAATCATTGAATAACGGTGGTTTACCACTTTTACAACTTGTACAACCTTATATGTCAAATTCAAAGGTCATAATGACAGATACGGACAAAACATTGTATAGCTATACCACAGTTATTCAACGATTATTAGTAAGGGGATTAATGATTAATTGGGGTCTTAAATCTTATAGATATTTGCAAATGCGTTGCGAGATGGCTAAAAGGAATTCCCCCTATGCTCATTATTAAACCGTCGATCTTACCCCTAGACCGAAACACAATGCAAACACTGCTGCTTCAAACAAACCTCAACCCGTTAAGGACTTGTTCTCTAATATAATATTCTAAATATTTAATAATAAACTCATGCCAATGCGGAAATGAACATTTTCTGAAGAAGACTTATAATGTACCTATAATTATGTAAGTATAAAATACTCACCGACATTATGCTAGTTCGTGGTTTATTTTTAATCTAATGGAGTCTTGTTATATTTTTTCCTGACGAGCACAGATGTTTTCAGAAAATTCCCGAGATTTAAATCAGGAAACGATCGGGAACGCTCGATTGTGAATACATGAATAAGTTTCCCCCTCGAGTGAAACTTGGGGGCGTCGAGTGTGCCAATAATTATTTAAATAAATCCCGGCAAGAGCATGTCGGACCATGTCAAAGTAGGGTTCCGAAGCCGTCACTACAAACACAAAAACTATCACAAACAACCACAAATATGAACTAAACTTTATATTTAAATTGATTTGGTGTTGTTTAGATGATTTTAGTAGGTAAAAACATTTTAGTCGCAAGTAACTCACGAACAAAGTGTACTTAGTCGTGGTAGCTTTCCTATTAAATTAATTTCATGTGCTTTCATTTAAGATATATTTAGATTTTTAGTACTGGTAGAGGGGCTGTAGGACACGTAACTCTAGCGAAAATTACAGTTTTCGAGATCAATATTTCCTAAACGGTCCACCATAGCAAAAAATTTACCATAATACATACATACATAACGTCACGCCTTCATTCCCAGAGTGCAGTAGGCAGAGCTACAGAATTACCAACAACTCTTAAAAGATTTGTAACCACATTTTGCACAATCAGGCCAAGAAGTTTACCATTAAGTGATAGGTTGCCAGCCCATTGCCTAACAGTACTACAAGCCCTTATTCCCATAGTCAAACCTTACGACATATACCTACGGGAAGGCATGGAATGGCATTATTCTAATTCGGCAACCACAAGGGGATTAAGCATAATTATTATACATAATTATTTTTTAGAGCTACCCGAATAATTACCTTAATCGATATTATAATGTAAAATTGAATAAACAATTAAGTGCTGTACTTTTAGGGGAAAATAGACTACATTACTTACTTGGTAATAAAGATCTCGTTGGTCCAATTTGCATTACTTTGGGCCTCAGTTTGCCATACCTATGCTTTAAAAAAAAATCGGTCTAGTGCGAGCGGGACTCGCGTACCGAGGGCTCCGTACAAACGGATAAAAATGAAAATTTGTATTAAGGGACAAATTTGACTTTGCTTTTGTAAAATTGTTGTATTCATACATTGGCAAAGGTCGTGAGTAGTTTACCAACTGCTAAAAGGTGTGCAAAAAAAAAACTTGTGATGGAGCAACAAATTATCGATTTTCGGTTTTTTCCTTTTCTTGTGTTGTAAGACCTTCCTTCTTGCCATATTTCACGATTTTAGTTCTATGGGAAATACCCTATACATTTGGATTTCCTTGAGTGTCGAAATATACATTTTTTGCGGCATAATCGGCGGTATCTTTTTTATTCGTTAACTCAGAAGTAAAATAATAAAATAAATAAATGTCCCGGGACAATGTCACACAAATTGACCTAGTCCCGAACTAAGCTCTAGGCTTGTAATATGGGTACTAGACAACGATAAACATACTTAGATAGAGAAATAAATACTTAAATACATAGAAAACATCCAAGACTCAAGAACAAATACTCGTGCTCATCACAAAAATATCTGCCCTTACCGGGATTTGAACCCGGGACCGCTGGCTTCGGAGGCAGGGTCACTCCCAACTAGGCCAACGTGTCGTCAAGTTGGACTGTAGACCTGAGTATATGGTTTTGGTTTCAACTCGATACCTCCACACATCCCCGAGACGAAGGGTCTTGACAGACAGACGGACGACAAAGTGATCCTATAACGGTTCCGTTTTGTCGTTTTGAGGTACGAAACCCTCAATAGAGGAATGTTGTAAGTTTAACATGGTGCACCTGAGTTCGAGTCCATCAGTCCTCGTGTGGCCCCGTAGCCCCCAAACGGATCGACCAATTCAAACGCGGTTTTGTTTAAAGCAAGGTAATTTAATCGAAAAGGATCTTATCTAGGTTTCATGGTAATTCGTAGAGACGTTTAAAGAAGGTGTCTCCATTAGATTGGGTTTTTTAAATGATGAGTATAGGTATTTATTGATGAATTAATTTGGACAAACTTTACTTTAAGACGGGGAAATTCTTTAATTATAATACAGGATCCGAATTAGAAACCTGCACTCATCTGTTTAATGGTTGAAAAGTAGTTTATATTAGAATGTTGAAAAATATATCGCGAGTGGATTAGCATAAAAATTACTTCCTACCATTTTTTTCATTTGTAATTATCTAGCTGTTGCCGCGACCCCGTCCGCGAAGAAAAATAAAACAAAGCCTATGTTAATCTTGAATAATGCAGCATAGAGGCATTCCATCTTGGTCCTCAGGGTTGGCAACGCATTTGAGGTCTTAGGATTGTAGTGTTGAGAATTCAAATGTCTATGGGTCTCAGATTCCACTTACCATCAGGTGGCCTGAGTGCTCGTGTGCCTTCTCCTTAACATAAAAATAAAATAAAAAAACCTACATAAAAATGTGCGTAAAATGAGCAAATGACGTAAATTCCTTGTAAAAACTCTAATCTCCGAAATCGCTAGGTAAAAATCATTCACATGGTGCAAGAACTTTTGTAATTGGTGCTGTAGTTTTTGAGTTTATTCGTTACATACATACAAATCTCTCCTCTTTATAATATTAGTATAGATCATAGCCTGCGCAGGACTTTTTTGCCAAATCACACTCTACATATTTTTAACATCCTAAATTTGATATACAACAATTTTCAACCATTAATCAGGTAAGTGAAGGTCGGATCTAAGACTATTATGAAAATGTATTTATTTAATAAAACAAAGGAATGTTTACTTCGCGTAACAATTTGCTGTTATATAATTCGGGTAGTTACCCTCCACCGCCCGCATTTTCTTCCGCCTTGGTAGCCCTAATTGTAAAGTTCCAGTGAAATAAGAAGAATGGAACCATTCTGGACTCAGGACGGGGAGGAGGCTGGATGGACAGCCAATTACACGGTCTGCTGGGTTGACGAGGAGCAGGCAGATATGAAAATGTGATAGTAAAAGTAATATACTATGGATACCTTTATCATAGTGGCGATAGCGTTATACTTATATAAATTCATACTATTCATACTGTTCTACTTGGGGGTAGGCAACTGATAGAAATGCTAAATGAAACTGATAACCGCTAGACTTTATTAACAAACTCACTTAATCAACTACATACATACGTAACATCACGCCTTCATTCCCAAAGTGGGGTAGGCAGAGCTAAAGAAATACCAACAACTCTAGAAATACTTTTTGGTAATTCCTTATCCACATTTTGCACAACCAGACTAAGATGTTAACCAGTGTGTTAGTGACAGGTTGCAAGCCCATCGCCTAACAGTACTACAAGTTCTTATTCCCTTAGTTGCCCCTTACGACATCCACGGGAAGACATGGAGTGGCACTATTCTAACCCGGGAACCACACGGACCACTCACCTTGTATACTCCGATCGCCGAATGCTCCAGAATGCCGTCTCGATTCATAGAATCATAGAATCATTTTTCCGTCGCGAATGACCGATGAACCTTGACCCGCCAGGGACGTTCGTTAGAGAGTTCGAAGCTGAAAGATTCTACACATTGCGGCCTTGTATTACAATAGCGACGGCCTTGGCTTTAAACTCGATTGAACCCGTTAACAATAGCGACGTCCTTGGCTCGGCGTCTCAATTCTAATCTACCTACCTACCTAACCTAACCTACTCGTAACAATAAAGTAAAGTAGTAAAGAGCGTCGGTGGCCTAGTGGCTTAGGGTGTCGACTATAAGGTACTGAGTTCGAACCCCCGCAGTCACCATGTATTATCTGTCCAGTGGAACCTTGAGCCACCATAGGACTGTGTCTCAGTGACATTAAAAAATAATTCGTTTGACAGTTCTACTATGGGTCAGGGTTCCATCGAGCTGATAGTTCATTACCCGATGCTCTTACGGTGGAGGAAAAACATCGTGAGGAAACCTGCACCTTCGTACAGCTGAGTCTGTAAAAGGGTAATTGCACAAAAGATTCTAAAGGGGTCAAAGTGTTTCACAGAGGGCCCATCGGTTAATAAGATAAGGTAAGATACTTTAAATACATCTGGCCGTTTGTATGTCGATTTGTTACGCTTTCACGCATAAGCCGCTAAATAGATTTTAGTAAAATTAGGTACCGAGATAGCTTGAGTCTCAGGAAAGGACATATAGTAGTTTTTATTCCGGGTAAATGCACAGATTCTGAAGGAATACCGATTTGCGCGAGTCCGACTCGCACTTGACCGGTTTTTATTTAGTTTTATTATTACAATGAGACAAGAGTGTTTTAAGGCCCAATATTGTAAGTACTCTAAGATGGGTTTAGAATTTAAAGGCAAATGACCTGGACCTCTATCCAACTGCGTTATAACGATATCGTTTTTGACCTGTTTCCGTATTGTCAACTGTTGACGCCTTCAACAAACAAGACGACGTCACCATGACGTCACAAGTGTCCCGACCCCTCTGAGGGCCGGCTCGCTAGACTGCACCGTACCGCCGAGACGGCAACATATGAATTATTGTTTTTGTTATTCCTATGCTTATTTTGGGAATTAAGTTATATTCTATCCTAAGTGGCAATTTAAATAACCATTACCCTGAGGAGTACATTCTTAAACGTGTCAAACACGATATCGTTTTAACGCACCTGAATAGAGGCCCTGCATTGTTACCAGTGGTACCTGTCAAATATCTACAGCTGCTAAGCTACTAGTGAGTTTCGTTTAATTTCAATTGATACGTACTAGAATTGAAGCCTATTTCCAAATTGAGTTGGTATTGGAAGATGATCCTAAATTTGAAACCCTTAAACTCATATAACTTTGTTATATTATTTGATTTGCAAGGCAGTAATAATTAATAAATAAATAATACGAAGACATTATTGTGTAGATTTATTAAATCCAAATAAACTTATGAGGTAAAAAGCTCTTTTCGCAGTCCACGGATGTTAATGGAGCAAACTTATGTACTTAAATTAATATAATATCAATTGCCACTCCTGACGTCTTTGTATTATTTGTTTATTACTATCCTGCAAAAGATCAAGATTAAGTTATAATTTAATTTGTTTAATTTAAACTTGAGTCATGTCCACATTATTGCGAGTAATGACGCCCATGTGTCCGATCTCTGATTATGTCACAGCCGCTAGCACAACCACACCACCGCAGATAACACAACAAACTACACATTGTAATGCTACCTAGTCATTGCCAACGGGCTCTGAACGCATTACAGAGGACTTATGACGTGTGTAGATAAAGTTATTTACAGAAATAATCTTACATAACCTCAATCCCTAGATCTACAATAGCGGGCATAAATAACAGGTCACTATTTAAAGAATTCTAGTTCTCCTCGACCGACATCTTTGCACTCGAGTGAATAAACGGTTAAGTAGCTCGTGAGCTGGTTCCGTATTCCGAAGGCGTCTCCTCGAATTGGATTTGCGGCGATTTTTCTATTTCGCGGACATTTGCATCTACTATTATTTAAGTATGTAGGAGTGGGTTTTCTTGAAGGTTCCGCACCCGAAAGGTAGCCGACGGGGCCAACTTGATAACCTACTATCATTTGAATGTATTACAAAATGACCCGTAAATTTTACATTTACAGTTAGTTGCAAAACTGAGTCAATATTAGCACCTTAGTAGAATGTTAATAAATCGATGACAATCAAAGCTATTTTCAAATGCATTTTTATTTTTTTAAAGATTAATTACCAAAAACTGTAAAAATTCAATTTATGTTTTATACTAGTAATTTAGTTTTCTCTATGGCAACCCCAAATAAGAAAACTATCTAAAATAGAGAATTCCATTCTTTTTAAAATGAGGTATCACTGCTTGAATCAGGGACGTAGTTTTCTAGTTATTGCAGAATTTTAATCCCCTACCATTGAACTAACAACCAGTTTGTATGGCTAATATGTCTCGGTGCAAAAGTGAAGCATGCACCGAACTAATGTTGCCAATAACTGCCACCAAAAGTATGTCCGGTTTTAATAATTTTCTACTTATTTTAAAAAGGCTCAATTTCTTTAATTTTACCAGGGTCCTTATTTTGGGTTGCCACAGAGAGAATTAAAATTTTAGACAAATAAAAAAGTTAAATTCAACAGTTTTTACGATAAAATTACTTAAAAACTGTAAATGACAGGTAAATCATTTGGTAGGAGTATCTGTAGCAAATTTCAAGGAGTACTTGTCGTATTAAACATTTAAAAATACCTTTGACTATCATCAACTTATTTACATTCTACTAAGGTGCCAATATTGACTCAGTTTTGCAACTAACTGTACCTATAAACAAATTTAATTGAATTGAATAGAGAACATGCATGAAAATCAGAATTGAGTTTCATTGATACGACTTACGATTTACACTAACTTGTTAAAATTTTAAAACTTCTTTTTATGTTTAAATTGTTTTTTTCGGCATTCTTATTTTATTCACGCTATATTTTAATTCAACGATATTGGCTTAAACACAGTAATTTACGAAATGAATGCAAATTTCTTTATAAGGTCCTTATATTTTCAACAATTTTTTTTTTTATTTTATTATTTTTTCTTATTTTTTCCCCCGTGTGGTTGCCGGGTTAGAATAGTGTCACTCCATGTCTTCCCGTGGATGTCGTAAGAGGCGACTAAGGGAATAAGGGCTTGTAGTACTGTTAGGCGATGGGCTTGCAACCTGTCACTAATACACTAGTAAACCTCTTAGCCTGTTAGTGCAAAATGTGGTTGCAGAAATATCAGTAAGTCTTTAGAGTAGTTGGTATTTCTGTAGCTCTGCCTGGGAATGAAGGCGTGATGTTATGTATGTATGTATGTATGTATATTTTCAACAAGGAACATCGTCGATATACCCGGTCACCACAACGTCAACTTTGGCAAATTGGCTGAGAATACGGTAAAACCTTTGTTTTTGATCTGTTTCCATATGGAACACGTTTTGATAGCTGTGACGTTATTCCTGTTGTCGATTTTGTATTGAGTGTTTTTGCAGGGTGTCTGAAAAATTACACGACAATTATTTCGCGTATACAGTTATTCCTCTCTTTCATAGCTTTTTCCAGAGAGCGAAAGAAAAAAAAGCATGTTTCCTATTTACTTGGTTATCTCCCCGCATTACACCAGCGCTAGAGTATATTCGACTTCTGTTCTGGTTCTCCCGGCCCATTTTAATATTGTTCCCGTTAAAAATGCACACGGCCCGGCAACCCACTCAGTGGTGAATGAATAACACGAGCAACGAACCTTTCCCGTGAATAAGTGATTAGTTCCAATCAAAATTAAGAGGTTTAAGGTTCACCGAGCCCGGGCCGGTTAAATAATCAAATACCTGCCTGTTTACAAATTACTTTATAATAAATATTAGAGGGTAAAGTAGCAGCTGCAGGCTGCAAGTTATTGTGCAAACTATTAATGATAAATATCCGGGGACAATGTCGCACTAGTCCTAGTCAAATCAAAAATCAAATCAAATTTATTTATTTGTAAAACATAGGTGAGAAATGGTACAAAATAGTCCCAAACTAAGCTCTAGGCTTGTACTATATACTACACAACAAACATACTTATTTGTCCTCGTGACGACCCTTGTATCATACAAAGAACATAAAAAAACAAGAAAAGTCACGGGATAGTGTCACACGAATTGACCTAGTCCCAAACTACTTAAGCTCTAGGCTTACACTATGTGTACAGTCAAGGACTGTTGAGACAGTCAAGAAGTGTTATGCCACTTTGGAACCCTGTCATAATGTCAGCGTCAAAGCACATGAAACAAAGCTAAAATTAATAATTAACTCTGTCATTATGACAGGGTTCCATAGTGGAATAACAATTAAAGTACTTGACCGTGCTAGACAACGATAAACTTACTTATATAGAGAATTACATACTAAAAGGCATAGAAAACAACCAAGACTCAGTCAAATTTGGCAAATTGGCTGAGGTTATATACGGTAAAACCTTACTGTTTTTGATCTGATTGTATATGGATAACGTTTTGATAGCTCTTATTTACTTGGCAGTAATGGCAGCCAATTTGGCGACTCCTGCGCAGCGCTGATGAATTTGATCTCTTTTATACCGAATATTTCACGAATAACTTTTAATCAATAACATTCTTAGAAAATACACGAGTATATGTATGTACTTGAAGACATAGAAAGCATTATATATTCTTCTATAAGATATTTTATTTTAAAGTGTTGTAGCTACAAAGGGCAGAAGCTACGGCGTAGCTGCTACGTATAATTTAGTCGTAGCATGTACTACGAACGAATCGTACTAGGTTTATATTGACCAAACACTATTCTTCGTATAAAATCTTGAGTCAGAAACTAACGAGAAATTTAATTAACAAAAAAATATTGACAGCTTGTTGAACATAATCAATGGTGACCTCGCCTATACCGGGTGTCGCCTGTAATAGGAGCAATAAATTTAGGGATCGTTTCCACACCACAAACGTAGCAACATTTACTCTACAACTTTTGAAAATAACTTATTGTCAACTAAATATTAATGAATTTAGATTTTACAAGCAAGCAATGTATTGTGAAAACTACGAAGTTTGTAGGCTGACAGTAGATGTCAACTGGACTATTGGATGGAGTACTGCTATTTAGTTTGTTTGAAAAAATCCCAAATAATGAATTACATATTTTTTTGAAGTTGTAGAACAAATGTTGCTGCGTTTATGGAGTAGAAACGATCCCTCAGTTTATTACTTCTATTACAGGCAAAACCCCTTATACATATACACATTTGCAGTCTCACGACTACAATCTCAAATGCGTTGCCAACCCTGAGGAATAAGATGGAATGCCTCTATGCTGGTAATTTCATCGGTTGTCTTTATCCCCACACCGTAACACAACAATACAAACACTGTTGCATTAGGTTAAAAGATAAGATGGTGGTAGCGCTCCGGTTGATTCAATTGAGCTTATGGCAAATATTTATGTGATGTGCATATTTGTTTCTAAGTTTATATATTAAAATATTTAATTTACGTGTGGTTGCCGGGTTAGAATAGAGCCCCTTCATGTCTTCCCGTGGATGTCATAAGAGGCGACTAATGAAATAAGGGCTTGTAGTACTGTTAGGCGATGGGCTTGCAACCTGTAACTAATACACTGGTAAACATCTTGGACTGTTTGTGCAAAATGTGGTGACAGAATTATAAACAAGTCTTTATAGAGTTGATGGTATTTCTGTAGCTCTGCCTACCCCCTTTTGGGAATGAAGGCGTGATGTTATGTATATTTAATTTATCTACATATTTATTCATGAAATTTTCTATACTAATCGAAGAAGTATGAAAGTAACTCTGTCTGTTTAAAACCGCTGAACCGATTTAGATGAAATTTAATTTGGAGACAGTTTGAGGGACCGGTACTTTTTACCCTCAAAAGTTGGTGATAGCGATAAACGACTTCTACGTAGACGGAGTCGCGACAAACACCTAGTTACCTATAATCTCAGCCTAGACCTAAATGACCGGGTTAACATGCGTCAGATCTTTTCCCGATATTAATATACATAGTTAAGTCAGAAATAAAAATAGAACCACAAAGTAACTACCAGGCTATTATGAATTTAAGAGATGGGTGGTGATGAGGATCAACAGTTATTAGTTTTCGGACAACGCAGGATTTTAGGGTTGCCTTTACGAAAATAAAATATTTTCGTGGCCAGTCGGACTTTACTTGTTGGACCATAGTCACGATATAAAAACAAAATGACAAGTAAAATACAGGCAGGTTTTATATACGCTAGACAAAACTATATTTTTTTCTGGATACACTATGCTTTCTGGTGGTAGGAACTTGTGCAGGGTCCGTCTTATCTTTTTACATAATAACATACATTCATTCCCAGAGTGGGGTAGGTAGAGCTTCAGAAATACCAACAACTCTAAAAACAATTGTTGACAGTTCTGTAACCACATGTTGCACAAGTAGGCTAAGGTGTTTACCAGTGTATTAGTGACAGGTTGCAAGGCCATCGCCTAACAGAACTACAAGCCCTTATTCCCTTATCTTTTTACCTACCGTAAAGCAGGATTGTTCGCAATGTTGTGTTCTCAAAGACTCTTAGTACTAGAAAGCTGTAGTTTGGCATGAATATACATATTAGTCACGCCAACAACGTTAACTTTTAAAAAAGCTGACTTAAAAAAGATACCCCACGCACCGCGCCACGTCGGGGGTAAATACGTTCAGCCTCGCTTTTAGACAAGAACTTATTAATGTTCATAAAAGGAAATATAAACATTATGCCACATGACTAAATTACACACTCTAAATATACATCTTGTTTTGTTCCTACCCTGTTAATTTCCAGACCTCAAACCAACAGTTATTATTAGAAGATTACTAACGCAACAATGATGCTAATTTTATTACTAAATCTTCCAAAATGTAACGCTCTAAAGTTTAACGAAGTTAAGTTTTTCAGTAACGCTTTACCGATTAACAAAGGTAAATATTTGATTAACGGTGCCCAGCTGTGGATATACGTATCTTTTTACTGCTAGTGGCTCTTAGTAACTACACTTTCGCGCCTCCAATTCAGTCTACTTACAATAAAAAGAACTTCCCCTCATTCCATTCCCAAATTCTATATCTTCCATAAATCCCACGTAAACCTCTCGATAATGTGACAACCCTGCAGATCCCTTACGCTATTCGCCCTCCCCTTTGGCCCCCTTTAGCTCACTTTAGCCTCTTTAGCTCCCGGTCCGGTTTACCGTTCCATAAGCCGACCGACAGGTGAGAGCTGTGTTGATAACTTTATTGTTTATTGATGCGACGAAAATGTGCTGGGCGTAATGCCTGCCGCACACTGGCATGCTGGCGAAGCGAAAGCGAACTGAAACCAAAGTATTCAATGTTGTAGGCAGATGAACGTACGGTCAAGGATCTTATAGAAGAATATATAATGCTTTCTATCTTTAATAAATATCACGGGACAATGTCACACAAATTGAACTAGTCCCAAACTAAGCTCTAGGCTTTTACTATGGGTACTAGACAACGATAAACATATTTAGATAGAAAAATAAATACTTAAATACATAGGACAACATCCAAAACTCAGGTACAAATACTCGTGCTCATCACACAAATATCTGCCCTTACCGGGTTTTGAATCCGGGGCCGCTTGCTTACGTGTTCACCTCTCAACTAGGCCAACCTGTCTTCGTATACTCGTATATTTTCTAAGAATGTTATTGATTAAAATTTAATCGTGAAATATTCGGTATAAAAGAGGTCAAATTGAAAATCAGCGCTGCGCAGGAGTCGCCAAATTGGCCGCCATTACTGCCAAGTAAATAAGAGATATCTAAGCGTAGAGCTATCTAAACGTTGTCCATATAGAAGCAGATCAAAAACAATAAGGTTTTACCGTATACATATAACCTCAGCCAATTTGCCAAATTTGACATCGTGGTGACCGTGTATATCGACAATACATTAGCCTTTTTGGTCCCGGGTTCAAATCCCGCATAAGGGCAGATATTTTGTGTGATGCGCGCGAGTATTTGTTCCTGAGTCTTGGTTGTTGTCATTATGACATTGTCCCCATAGTGGCACAATTAAAGTCCTTGACTGTACATTTCTTTTGACTTGTTATATACGACAATTTAGTATTATAATTAACTCAGCCACCAATTACTATCAATAGTAATTAGTAGTTAAATACTTTTTACGTGTTAAGATAAGAGACATCATAACGTTGACAATACGATAACACGTTAAAAGCAATATCGTTTTTGCCAGTAGACTAGAGGCCCTTAAGCACACGGTCGCAATTTCGACGACGATTCTCGAAAATTGACAATATGTAGGTATAGGATTGACGTAAGCTGATGTCCAGGGCCTCTATTCAACTGCGTTATAACGATATCGTCTTTGACCTGTTTCCGTATTTTCTTCGTTTCGATAACTCTTATGTCATTTACAATAATCGCGACTGTGACATAAACGATTCTTAAACGTGTCAAACACGATATCGTTTTAACGCACCTGAATAGAGGTCCAGACATAGAAGTTTTTTGGCAGGAACGTCAATTAACTAGGGACTTCCTTCCAAAATTTAAATTATCGATATTTGTTTCACTTTACATATTTATTTCAATGTGACATTTCATAGTAGATAGGTATCGTTCACCGTATAAAATAGAAATTAACTTAAATACTGACCCATCGATGGGTTTCTTACACAAAAACTTCTTTTAATGCTATTCAATCGATTTCCATACACAATTAACTGAAACCGAACAAAATTGGTAAATTACTATTAAGGTAAATTGTGTGACATTGTGACATAATCCTTACCAACTCAGTTTTTGGAAAATGTATGGAAGAATCAAACTTAAAAAATATTATTATTTATTTATTTTTATCGTTATGTTCATGCCACATTTAAGTTTTGAGTTACGGTGTAACCACCCGCCAATCAACAGTGTTTGCATTGTTGTGTACCGGTGTGGGGATAAGACACCCGGTGAAATTACTAGCATAGAGGCATTCCATCTTGGTGCTCAGGGTTGGCAACGCATTTGAGGTCTTAGGATTATAGTCTTGAGGATTCAAATTTTTATGGGTCTCAGATTCCACGTACCATCAGGCGGCCTGAGTGCTCGTGTGCCTTTTCCTTAACATAAAAAAATGCATGTTCATATTATACGTTATGTCATAGTCTAATGTCATAAGAAAGTACAATTTATCGATAAGTTTATATCGTTCGGAAGTCCCTAGGACAATTTTATTCGTGCCACAAAAACTTCTATGTCTGCTGATGACAGATCGCTCGGCAGCTACATACACACATTTCAAGTCGATAGAAAACCGAAACGTTGTAAGCGTTTGTATCTTGGCGAGGCCCTCAATTGTTCAATTTTACAAACTTTTCATTAGCTTTCAACATTTGTATGTATGTTCGGGTCAAATCTTGCAAGGAAGATTTGAATCACTCCCCACAGACCGATTGAGCTGAAATTTGGTATACCTACGTAACTTTGATAGGTCACTCAAAGGGCGATAGAAAGAGCTATGCTGGGTGTCTCCTTGCGAGATCGAATCAGGAATGAGGAGATTCGCAGGAGAACTAAAGTAACTGATATAGCTCACCGGATTGCAAACCTTAGTGGCAGTGGGCGGGGCACATTGCTCGTAGAACTGATGGCCGTTGGAGCGGAAAGGTTCTAGAGTGGCGACCGCGAACCGGGAGACGAAGTGTCGGCAGACCTTCCACAAGGTGGACTGACGATCTGATAAAGGTCGCGGGAAACCGCTGGATGACAGCAGCAGAGGACCGATCGTTGTGGAAAACCCTGGTCCAGCAGTGGACGTCTTGCAGCTGATAATGATGATGATGATGTAACTTTGATGACAATACAATATTATGGCACCATCGAGCTGGCCTGATGCTGGAGTGGGAAGGTGGCGACAGGATGTCCGCTATACTTAACGTAGACCCACCGAGTTTGGACTCATTAGGTTGGTCTTGATGAGAAGTAAATGACTTTGCAAAAAAAAGTACAGTTGGCAAAAAAATATTTTTGTAAATAATATCTCGGTTTGGTTCGATTCCATTTCACTTCCGCGGTTAGTAGTGTGACACAGGGGTTAGCTCTGGCTGAGATAAAAACGGCATAATATAATAAAGCCCGGATTCCGTACTAAAATATGTAACAACTGGGCTTTGTTAGTGAGGTGTACGTATCTTAAGTTTATGAGCCAGTGGGTTTTGTTTGAGGTGTACCTCCGGGGGTGTCTATCATTTCATCGAAACATCTTTCATCGAATGTATTATTTCATCGAATTTAATTTCGTCGAACGCTATTGTCTGCTAAGGTTAGGTTAGGTTAGATGTTTAAGATACCCTGAAAACAATACAATACAATACAAATACTCTTTATTGAACACCAAAAATTAAAAAATTAAAACAGAACACGGAACAGTACATTTAAATCATAGGTATACAACAGGCGGTCTTACCGCTAAATAGCGATCTCTTCCAGACAACTTCGTAAGAGAAATAACTGAGGACACAAATCCATGGCCGGCGGTTTAAACTAATTCGTTTAGAACTCAAACTAAATTACTACAAGAAACAATTAAATTATTTCAATTTTGAAACGAGAAATATTTATAAATAGACTAAATATAAATACATAAAGTAAATAATTTAATAAATACATACGAAATACATATAATTATACATCTATATAATATATACATACATACATACATCCTCCAAAACAGCCAAACAATGACAACAGACGAAGCATGAGATAGAACAAAGCAAAAAGTAAAGGAAATAATAGAAAAACTACGGAAGGGATAGAAAATGATCCTGAAGTGATGAAACATTATGGTTTCAGCAGAAAATAGACTTCTTTTAAATTAAATTCGATGAAATGATACATTCGATGAAGTGATGCGTTACCTAGCACCAGAATATTATGATACTGACTGTACATTTGATATTGATTTGCAAGATAGGCAGAAAACGCTCCCAGACATTATAAAAAAAAAAAAAAGTGACAAAAAAAAAACATTTGTGAAACAAGCTTTAATTACCAACTGTATTTTTTTTTCAAAGTCATTTAATGCTTATCATGCAACACCAACTTAATCAGTCTAAATCCTTCCCTTACTCGGGATTCAAAATCAAACTCGCAGCAAAAACAAACTCTGCTCTCTTGTTGCACAAATAAATGACACTTTACTCTAGGAACCAATAAAAGTAATTTTTCTTTTTAATTTCCTTATGTAAATGATTTGGTAAACTACAAACAGCCAGATACATGTTGCCCTTGACGTCGAAGTGCGCGGTGGAGCCGGCGGAGGCCAGGCTGGGCATACAACCTCCACCGCCGAGGTCTTCGTTTCGGAAATGTTGTCTATGGACTGTTATGTTCTAACCCCAATTACAGTGACGGGTTGAGAGTAAAAAGTATAGCTCTATTGTAATTTTACAAGACTATGTTAAAAAACCCTGTGTGGTTGCCGGGTTAGAATAGTGCCATTCCATGTCTTCCTGTGGATGTCGTAAGAGGCGACTATGGGAATAAGGGCTTGTGGTACTGTTAGGCGATGGGCTTGCAACCTGTCACTAATTACACTGGCAGACATCTAAAAAGACTTGTTGATAATTCTATAACCACATTTTGCACAAGTAGGGTAAGATGTTTTCTATTGTATTAATGACATGTTGCAAGCCCATCGCCTAATATTACTTCAAGCCCTTATATCCTTAGTCGCCTCTTACGACATCCACGAGAAGACATGGAGAGGCAATATTCTAACCCGGCCACCACACGTGGCTAACATATTACATTTCCCTGAATTAAGACTTGGTGGACCAGGGACCGGCCCACTATCCGATTCAAGGGGTTTTGAATAGGTTTTATAAGTCTTTTACTTAGAAAAGCCGTTCGATATGCTTTATAAAGCGCTATTTATAAGGGTTATCTGTGCTTTAGCTGTTGGGGCTAGACAAGTTGCATTCGACAATCTATAGTCCACGTGGTACTATCTCGGTGGCTTACGTCAATTCTATATATTTTTCAATCTAAACATAATCGCTAACGATTGTCAAATGCAACTTGTCTGGCTCCACAGGTTTCCCTTATAGTGAATGGTTAGTTTAACAAATAACTTAGTCATATATTTCATTCCAAGAGGCTATTGAGTTAGTTCTGTTGAGTTAGTCTATCAAAGGCTTTTATCGGTGAATGGGCGGGCCTGTTATGAACTTCAACACGCCAAAATGTACTTGGGAGCAAAGAAATCGAGCCACTTTCTATGGAAATTCAGTACAATTTGGCCCGATTTCTTTGCTTCCAAGTGTCTTTAACTTTAACCTTCAAACTTTTCTGAGGCGGCTTCTCGAGCGGCGAAACAATAAGTCCTCTGGGATGAGCCACAAATTATTAAAATGATTACTTTAACTCATTAGCCTTATAGTTATGGCTCCTTCGGTAGTTTAAATTATCCTCAAGTAATAAAAAAATACTTTAACCGCCTGTTTCACAATCGTCAAGTAAAGTACAACTGTCAAATAAATTTTGCCCTTTCCCTTTCGTACACTTGAAAATAGACAAAGAGAAGGCTATCTTTATTTGACAGATGAATTCTCTTGTCAAGTGTGAAACATGCCTTAATTTAGAATTAATTTTTAATGATAACATTATATAGCTAAAGCAGTAAAGAAGCTCGACCTAATTTTCAAGATAATTGCCTACTCTCCAATTGAGCGTCAGGGTTGTCCCCTAAAATTTTGTAAAATTGAAAAAAGTTTTTGTTTAGTAGTAGTAGTAGTTAGTGCAAAATCGATGTCTGCGACAACGAATCCCTTGACAGATTGACGAAATGTAGCCGCCATCTTGAACTTTTTAGTTATTGGACTGATTTCTTCCAAAATTGATATTTGGGAATCTGTGTGGTCTCCGACAAGGAATCCGTTGACAGAATGGGAAAAAGTAGCCGCCATCTTGATTTTTTTAATTATTGGACTGATTGCTTCCAAAATTGATATTTGGGAATCTGTGTGGTCTGTTTTAGCTATATCTATACTGTGACATTGATAACTTGATTGAGATGAGACTTTAGATTTTTATCGCCATAGCATAAAATGGATAAAAACCGGCCAAGTGCGAGTCGGACTCGCGCACCAACGGTTCCGTACCATTATCTATAGGTATAACCACGGTGTCAGTATTAAGATCGAAAGAAAATAGGCAAAAAAATCGTTTTTAGTATGGGAGCTCCTTTCAATATTATTTTATTTTAATTTTAGTTTTTATTATGACACCCGACTTATAAGCGCAAAGCTGATTAGTGATTAATATCTTTTGGATACGGGCAAAGTCGGTTAGACTCCCATAAGATTGTATCAGAGCGCGTGAGAGCGAAGTACAAGGGCGTTTTCCAAAATAAAAATACAGTTAAAGACAAAATTAAGAAAATTTAACTTTTCCCATTTCGTCTCGAAAATTAACGTATCTAAATGAGAAGCTAATTTTCGTGAAGAAATGGAAAAAGTTAAATTTTCTTAACTTTGTCCTTAACGATGTACACTTTTTTTGGAAAACGCCCACAAACCCGCAGGTCGTTTTAAGACCTGTTTTGTACTGTTTCAATGTGTGGTTGCTGGGTTAGAATAGTGCCACTTCTTGTCTTCCCGCGGATGTCGTAAGAGGCGACTAAGGGAGCTCATCGCGTTACAGTACTACAGGCCCTGTTTGCTGTTGGCGGTGTGTAGGTGTTTCAACCTGTCACTAATACACTGGTACACATCTTGGACTGATTGTGCAGAATTGACAGATTTTTTAGAGTTGTTGGTAATTCTGTAGCTCTGCCAACCCCACTCTGAGAATACTCAATACTTTATTGCAATTCATAATGTGTACAGGTTGTAATACAGTAAATTGATGTGCATTATGAAGGCGTGATGTTTAAAGTACGCGTATGTATACACTGTACCCTTTCTTTTATATTTTCGCCTCAGGTAAAGAAACCATGTTGCATTTCTAACCAATGCTGTAATCCCACAGACTATCAACGTTCCCGAGCGGCGACCGCGCGAACCTGCTCCGGTCGCACGCGGCCAAGAGCGCGGAGTGCACGCCGGGCGGGTCGCCGCGCGTGCGCCGCGCGCCGCGCGAGTCGCGCCGCGTGTCGCTCGCGCAGGCGCCCGGGTACGTGCAGCTCAACCAGTACCGGCTGCTGGAGCCCATCGGACAGGTGAGGCCTTACAGTGACAGCTGGTGTTTAACACAGTGTGTCCCTAGATAAAGTGCACACACGAATAGGGACGAAACTTATCGGTGAAATGGAATTTCACCGATAAAAAAATGGGACGTTATATTTGTTTTTTTAAGATTTCAAAACAAACATTGGATGCTGTCAACCCTTGGAACAAAGTGCAATATCTCGCCTCATATGAAGTCTATTGAGATGAAACAAACAGTTTTTTTAATTCTATAGCATTTTCTGTGTCCAATAAATTGTAACGGGGCGCTTTGGCTCCACGTCAACATTAACCTCGTCCTGGGCAACTCTACTACTGGACTGGAGGTTTTTATAGATAGCTCAGGGGGATCAGGAATTAGGGTTTTAATGTTAAACACAGTTCAGTATAACATGAAGGCTTTATGCCTGTTTATTCAAGAATAATGTTAGCGGTTAGTGCTCAATTGTTAGTACTTAATTCTAAATGGGTCGGGAGGCTTCCCGGTGCTCAGACGCTGCGCAACAGCACCGCACCCGGTCAGCAGGACCGCTCCCTAGTGCTCAGACGCTGGGTAACAGCACCGCACCTAGGTTACGGAGGATGGGATACCTCCCTGTGCTCAGACGCTGGGTAACAGCACCGCACCAGGTTGGTTGGATCGCTCCCTAGTGCTCAGACGCTGGGTAACAGCACCGCACCTAGGTCACGGGATTTAGGATACCTTCCTGTGCTCAGACGCTGGGTAACAGCACCGCACCGGGTTGGTCGGATCGCTCCCTAGTGCTCAGACGCTGGGTAACAGCACCGCACCTAGGTCACGGGATTTAGGATACCTTCCTGTGCTCAGACGCTGGGTAACAGCACCGCACCAGGTTGGTCGGATCGCTCCCTAGTGCTCAGACGCTGGGTAACAGCACCGCACCTAGGTTGCGAGAGGGGAGGAGGGAGGAGGCGAGAGGGAGGCACTACTTAGTGTTCTCAAGCTTCAGGGGCGCCCGGAGACGACCCTTCGACCATCAGAGCACACTACGCAGTGCTGGTTAGTACGGGAGTGCCTCCACTTATAAAGGCCGTCGGGCGAAGCCGGGGGTCGCGCGCGCGGGGTGGCAGCCGTACACGGTGCCGCCGTGGTGTCGTGGAGGCGCGCGCGGCGTGTGACGTCAGCGGTGCGTTCGGTGCCCGGCGGCGCTCGTTACATTCCCCCTCCTCCTCTGGAGATTTTTACCTGGAAAAATCACTGTTATTATATTTGTAATATATTCCTTCACTATTCCCTGTGGGGTAAGTCCCTATAAATCGGTAATTTGTAACGAGCGGTTCAGGTTTAGTCGGGCAACAAAATAAGGTTCAAATTTATACATATTAATTGTCAACCCTTCGGTTTTTTGTACTGGGTTTTAATCCATTTTATTGACAAAGTTTTATTTGTATGACTCCCTTTTATTTCCTCTTTAATTATTGTAAGTATTAATTTAAAAGAAAACACCCATATAATGTCATGTACGGAACCCCTATTTTTATCATCAACTTATGACACGGCAATATACGGAACTCTGCATACAACAACAACCATTATCATACGTTTGCAATCAATGTTTACTACTATGCGCTATCTCCCTATTCGGACAACACATTTTTATTTCGGTCGGTGGCGGGTGGATGGACAGCGCTCGTCGGCCGCGCGGCTTAAACCCACCTTCATTTTACTTATCGCGCCGCGAGCCGTGTGCCTCCGTGCACAAATATAAGATTGGTTAATTATTGTTGAATGTTACGGCGTGTCGTACTTGTCAAGCGGTTCTAACCCTTATACCTTGTTAGTTTTACCGTCATCCCGTTTTTGTTTTTTGGAGGTCTTGTTTTGGTGATCTTTGACGGCTTCGTATGCTTTATTTATTGGTCTTGACAAGTTGCCGCTATTGACGGGTTCACGCGGTTTATTTGCCCTGTTAGTGCGTAGCATGTCCGGCTTCCCTTCGCGTGACGCATGATCTTGACTAGACGGTTTTTTCTGATTGATCGGTTTTAATGGACGAAATGGCTGGATTTGTTCTACCGGTTTTTCTTGCCGTAACAGTCGGTTTTGTATTTTAAATTTTTCTTTACGGAACGGTTTGTTTTGTTGTAACGGTTTCTCTTGACGGTACGGTTGGTTTTGATCTGACTGTTTTAATTGACGGAACAGTTTCGACGGACGGGCCGGTTTAGGCAGGGTTATTTCATGCGCTGGTGTTAAAACGGGTCTGGGTTCGACATTTTTGGGTGCGCTAATTGATTGTAAGTTCGGTTTCTCGGTTATAGCGTTGACAGAAGCCCCCTGTTGTTCCCAGAGTAGTTTAAGTCCTACCCTACGTAATACGTCCATGCCTATGATAGCGCAAGTAGCTGCCGGTAATACTCGCACCCAATGTTTTAGGACGGTACCTTGAATTTCCAAGTCTACTAATAAGTTTCTGTTAATTTCTATCTTTGTACCGTCTGCCAGCCCGATATTTCTAATTTTACTCGATTTAATGATGGCAGTCAGCGTCAGAGAAAAGGACCCCCCTTGGTAATGACATCAATCTGTTTAAGTTTTTTGTAATGAAATGTAAATGGCATGTTGGTCCAATGGTCTAGACTGCTGCCTACGAATGCAATGGTCACGGGTTCAAACCCGGGCCCTTGGTGGGATTTTTTTATTTTTTTATTTCGTTAATCATTTGTCTAGATTTTATTATTAAAGAAATCAAACGTTAAAGTAGGTATGATATTATGTAAGAAAACAAAGGCATGTTGCGAAAAAAATGTTAATTTATTTCTCGAATTTGTTTTCTGTGTTAAATTAGGTTTATTTACTTAGGATATTAACTGAACTAAATTTATTATGAAAACACAAATTAGCGGTTTAGAATGTTTAACATTAGACAACGGTTCGTTTATAGATATTTCTAGAAACAACTACCTACACGTCTTTCTTTATTTAAATCAGTGAACATATTTTTTTACATTCTGAATGATTTTAACAAAGAAAAGCCTGGTTAAAAATCAAATGTTGTCATTAGTGCCTGTGAATCTCAGAGGAAGAACCAACATGCTAAACTATAATAGTATAGCAATATACATCTTTCTCTTTTATCACATTTTCTTTCTGATAACAGTGATGATAACCCTTTAACACTTCAATAGAAAAAAATGTGAGGTCAGATGGTTTATCGTTAACACAAGACTACTTGTAAACAAGAGTAACTGGATTGATAATAATAAAGGATGTTTATTTTTGATTAACTACGTGATAATCCCACAAATATTTGAAATTGTTAACATATTGCTTCGTAAGTATTTCACCAATCAATTTGCCGAGTATACCTATTAATAACGGAGAGGATGGCCGTCACTATCTATCACTTCTTGAAGTCGACTTTTCATGCTCGAAACCATACTGGAACATGCATCACTATTTCGCATTAGTTCCCAAGTTTTGTTTACCTCACTATCCAAATTTTTTTTGTTTTTTATATCACTGGAGTCCCAGTTCAAAACCATCTGTCCCCACAAATTTTCTATTGGATTTAGGTCCGGACTTTTAGCCGGCCACTCAAACACCGTTATGTCTTCTTGGACCTTTAGCCAGTCTTGAACGATTCGGGACCGATGCACTGAAGAATTATCCTGAACCAGATAAATTTGGCCTTCAGGATATGCGACACGCACTGACGGCAGCATTACGTCCTTCAACACTTCAAGGTATCGCTCACTGTTCATGCGGCCTCCTATTTCCACTAGCTCGCCTGGGCCCATTGAAGACATCCATCCCCAGTAACCTAAAAACAGTCAACCGTTTAAAATATGTTGTAATAAAGATGTATAATCCACATTAATTGTCAACAATATATACCTAATATAATTTCAATAAAAATATTATTTACCTAGTGTTAACCGCCCGCTTGTTCTCAAGTCTAATACATTTTTAGGGTTAAACCTCTGCCCACATCTTCTCCATAAAATTTTTCGGCCATCCTTATCTGACTTGAAGCACTTTTCGTCCGTAAATATCACAATTTCGTTTTCCCAGTCGAAATTTAAATAACGAGTGGCAAAGTTTACTCGGTTGGTGCGGTGATTGTCACTAAGCTGAATTTTTTTGGCCGGTATATAATTATGGATATTCGCAGCGTGTAGATGTCGTCGAACAGTGCTAAGCGACACTCCAAAAGTTTCAGCACTTGAACGCGTAGTTTTGAACGGTGCCACTGAGTGAGCTTCCACAATATTACGGTGTAGCTCCGATTCATCAGTGTAAGCACTAGGGCGAGGGCCTTGGCGTTCACATTTCACATCACCCGTGGCTTGATACCTTTTTATCCATCTTTTAACAGTTTTTTTCTGTAATGAAAATGATAATATAATAGGAATACGTAAATCCAACTTGTAAGTATCTATACGTAATACTGCAACATGATTGCAACAATAAATATGTATGATAATAAGTAAATAACGTAAATCTTACCGTTATGCACATATCTCGTGCTATTTTCTTTATGCTTTGTTCCTGTTCCCAGAGAACAATAATTTTAGCTTTTAAAAAAGTTGTTAATCTAACCATAATATCGGTTAATCGAAGCAACTGTTTGAAAACTTAATAAATCAGATAATATTACGACGAGGATTTTACACTCAATCAGTTCGGAACGAAATATAAAGAAACTGTAAGGTTATTATAAAGTTACCCTCAGTCACAGTTTAGTAAACAAGGCGAAGAAGTAAATTATTCTAAATTCAACCTTAAGTCGCAGTTTATGCAGCAGCTACTTTTCTGAAGTAAAACTAGGGTAGTGCAACAATCGGCAAGAAGCACAGTATATTCAACCAAACGAGAAATCTACACGTAATTCAACCTTATAGTTAATTGAGGAGTGGAACATGGTGGAAGTTGAAATTTGAACCATAACGTTTATAACATAAGATCGTTTTTAAAATTGTTCGATATATGGAGTAATGCAATTAAAATTTTCGCCGAGTTTGACAACTGAGTCGATGGCCTAGTGGTAAAGGCATGTAAAAGCAATCGGCTAGCGGCTAGTGGAGCGGGTTCGTATCCTCAACAGCATGTATAAAAAAAATGTCTTTTTGTAAGTTATTCTTGGTATTCGGTTCGACCAAATGCCAAATAGTAAAATAAAGAAATTATGATATTCGAGTGGTATCGGTGGATGCTCGGGCAAGAGGTGTGGGTGCGGGGCGGGGGAAGCTAGCCGCTCACGGCGAACGTCGCGTGACGTTCGCCGTCGTGTGATAATCTTTAACGACTTGGGGGGGTCCTTTTCTCTGACGCTGACTGTACGTCTCTCGCATTCCACATATATTTGTCGATTAATATAAGTATTAGTGGACCCCGTGTCTACCAGGCATTTATAGGTTTTACCCCCTATACTAACATCAATATAAATCCTGTTGTCCTCTCTAGGTTCCTCCTTCGCGGACCCTATATCTCCCCCCTTAGTTTTCGCGTCATAAATTCCGCAACAATTCCTACTTAGTACTCCTACTTTACCACAAGTACTGCAGAATAAACGTTTGCTATTCCTACATGTTCTAGCCGAGTGTCCTGGTTTCCCACAGGACCAGCAACAGCTCAATGGATTATATTCGGTATGAATTTTCCTAACCTTACTCGGATTGGTCGGTTCATGGCACTCGGAGGTTGTCCCTTGTTGCGGTTCGGATGTATCACTTATCCGTCTTCGGAATTTATCTTGAACGATGTGTTCGTAGTCGGCGGTTATTTGTATAAGTTCGTGGAGCGTTTTAAAGTCACGTCTTCGAACGTATAGTTTGTAATTCGGATGCAAATTTTCATAAACCCTTTCAATTTGTTCCGTTAATGGTAACTTCCCATATCTCCTGATTAACGTTTGTAAGTCCGTTAAATAACTCATGAAACTTTCATTAAACTTCTGCTTTCTCGCGATTACTTTTTCTATGAGGTTCACCTCGTAATTACTAGGGAAATAACAAAGCTTAAAAAATATCACAAAGCTATCCCAGGAGTCCCAAGTTCCTATGTTGTTTCTGTACCACAGCAACGCCTTTCCCTTTAGCAGCCTAGGTAAAATTTTCAGGACGTCTACCCCCTTGATGCCGCTCGCGGCTACCAATTCCTCTAATCGTTCATAAAACTCTATCGCATTATCTGTGACATCAAAGAATATGTTCCAATCTTCCACTATTTTTCCTAGGTCTCTTAAAGGTTGTTCTTTGGAGCTACTGCGGTTCGGTTCGGTATCCGGCATTTCGGGGAGAATTTCGTTAGCGGGTGTTTGGTATTCCTGATCACGTACGTATTCTACCAAATTCTTCCGAAGTTGATCTACAGTAAGGTTTTCGACCCCTAGCCCCCTACTCTGAGATTCTAGAATCAACTCGGGTTTCTTTAAATCGTATATCCAAGCGGTCGGCATCTAGTAAACGGACGGAGCGGTTGTCGCGGATTTCCTAACAATCCCGACGGTTTTTATGTATTAACGGTATATTTGACTATGCTTGATTTAATTTACGGTTGTTTATTCGTACTTGTTAGAGATTTAATTTAAAAAAAACGGTTAATTTGGCTCTAAATGTGATTAATTATATTCGGTACTTGCTGTGTCCCTATAAGTCCTGATCCTGAGCAAATAACGACTCTAAAAAAGAGTTTTTAAGTTGGGCGCCAAATGTAACGGGGCGCTTTGGCTCCACGTCAACATTAACCTCGTCCTGGGCAACTCTACTACTGGACTGGAGGTTTTTATAGATAGCTCAGGGGGATCAGGAATTAGGGTTTTAATGTTAAACACAGTTCAGTATAACATGAAGGCTTTATGCCTGTTTATTCAAGAATAATGTTAGCGGTTAGTGCTCAATTGTTAGTACTTAATTCTAAATGGGTCGGGAGGCTTCCCGGTGCTCAGACGCTGCGCAACAGCACCGCACCCGGTCAGCAGGACCGCTCCCTAGTGCTCAGACGCTGGGTAACAGCACCGCACCTAGGTTACGGAGGATGGGATACCTCCCTGTGCTCAGACGCTGGGTAACAGCACCGCACCAGGTTGGTTGGATCGCTCCCTAGTGCTCAGACGCTGGGTAACAGCACCGCACCTAGGTCACGGGATTTAGGATACCTTCCTGTGCTCAGACGCTGGGTAACAGCACCGCACCGGGTTGGTCGGATCGCTCCCTAGTGCTCAGACGCTGGGTAACAGCACCGCACCTAGGTCACGGGATTTAGGATACCTTCCTGTGCTCAGACGCTGGGTAACAGCACCGCACCAGGTTGGTCGGATCGCTCCCTAGTGCTCAGACGCTGGGTAACAGCACCGCACCTAGGTTGCGAGAGGGGAGAAGGGAGGAGGCGAGAGGGAGGCACTACTTAGTGTTCTCAAGCTTCAGGGGCGCCCGGAGACGACCCTTCGACCATCAGAGCACACTACGCAGTGCTGGTTAGTACGGGAGTGCCTCCACTTATAAAGGCCGTCGGGCGAAGCCGGGGGGTCGCGCGCGCGGGGTGGCGGCCGTACACGGTGCCGCCGTGGTGTCGTGGAGGCGCGCGCGGCGTGTGACGTCAGCGGTGCGTTCGGTGCCCGGCGGCGCTCGTTACAAAATAAATAAAAAACGAAAACATATGCCTAAAAATGGCGCTATCGAAACTTCGATTTTCAAAGTAGGGTGTCTGATGGATGGATGACATCCTTGAAGTGAGGGGGAGACAATGAATGCGATTAGCAAGGAGAGTGGCGTGATAAAGAACACTCCTATACTCAACAGTGGATGGATACAGGGTTGGAGGGATGGATGGAAGAGAACCTAACTATATCCCAATGTTCGTTACAACATAAATGAGACCTTGACCATTAAATCCACGGGTACCTTCATTAATATTCGGAAGACCCAATCCAGAGTCGTTCAGTACCAAATTGGTTTTAATCTAATTCGATTCCACCGTACGGCTTCTCTACTATCATTGTAGATTTGGTTAAATCGAGCTAATGCTACTCGTATTTATTGCTTGTAATTTCATATAAAGATGTCAATCGCTGGCATCAGCACCGGAGTGCGACCTGTTTGCTTCTACATGGATCATTGTGCATAGCGAATGCTTACCATTTTGCGAGGCGATGGATGTGAGACCATCCAGTATTAGTTCCTAATGTTTAACAATTGTTTTAATCGTTATGTAATTGTTTGTTTGTTAATTTATTCAGTGCACTAGTATCCACTGTAATGCCGTATAAACATGTTTGTAATAAATAAATAAACAATGAAAACGATTAAAATGAAGTTTAACTCATAATTTAATAGTTACGTGTCCGTGCAGCTTTTAAAGATTTACAGATACCTACCTACCCGTTATGTTTTCAAACCACTAAAACGTGCTCCAATACTATAATATTGGGCATAGGTAGAGTCGGAGGTATTCCTTACTGCATTTTAGGGATGGGGAAAAGACATCAGGTACTTATAAGATTGTCTTTTGTGCAAGTATAGTTTTTGCCATGGCCAATAGAGGAGGACTCTACATAAGACGCATTTAAAATACATACATACATCCATAACATCACGCCTTCATTCCCAGAGTGGGGTAGGCATAGTTATATAAATACTAACAACTCTAAAAAGACTTGTTTATAATTCTGTAACCACGTTTAGCACAATTAGGCCAAGATGTTTCCTAGAGTATTATGACAGGTTGCAAGCTCATCGCCTAACAAACCCCAACAGTACTACAAGCCTATTGCCTTACGACCTGCTTACATCATCCACGGGAAGACATGGAGTGGCACCGTTCTAACCCAGCAACCACACGGGGCATAAAAAATGATTTTGGGGTTCCGTAGTCAAACTAGGAAATTCTTATAGTTTCGCCATGTCCGTCCGTCCGCAGCCTAGCGCAGAGACTCTTAGTACTAGCAAGTGAATTGGCATGAATATGCATATTAGTCACGCCAAAAACTATGACGTCTAAGACATCATTGGTTCGTGAGATACAGGCGATTAATGTGTTTATACCTACTAAAATCATCAAACATATATTCAAACCGCAGATAGATAGGCTTACTTCGGGTTGAAATTTGACATTTGCCCATACAAAATGTGTCAAATTTTAATCCAAAGTAAGGCTATCTGTCCGCGGTTTAAGTAGGGTTTGGCCGTAAGACGGCACCAATTGTCTTTAAATAGAAAAATAGTTATTAGGTACTTGTGGTTTTTTATGATTGTAGTACATAATGACTTCGGAACCCTACACTGAGCATGGTCCGACAAGCTCTTATTTATTTATTTATTTATTTGGCTCACGAAACAAGTCACAGTCGAAATTGGAACAGAGTATCGATACAGTGGTATAGTTTAGATCTAGATTGTAACTCCTAACTATGTGTGCACATAATGGCTAATTATATAATGGAATAATAAGATTTGAGGGTTAGCTCTGTGAGTAAATCATGAGAAACTGTTTAGTGAAAGTTAGTAAAACTAATTGTAAGAAATCATAACCAAATAATAGGGCCTTAATTGTAATTACTTGACTAAGTTAATGTAGTTAGTATTTTTTTTTATATTTGTACAAATATGGATGTCTTTCTTAAATGTAGGTAACTTACTTCTAAAAATATCCAAAGATGAATGGAGCGCAACAGTGTCATTATATGAGCGGCACATTCTAGTGATTGGGCTATCTTGCCCGGTTTTTTGATGATATGTTCATTTGAAAATGTCCTGATGATTTTGTTATTACTTTGGAATACTTGGTCTTGTGGCCAAACATAATTTAAATTTTAAATAAAGCCATCGTTCGGTTTATTTTTATGTTGACATCCTTTCTTACTCGAATCAACATCGTTAAGATCGAGTATTTGTTCCTGATTCTTGGATGTTTTTATTTACTAGCATATTTGTTTCTGAGCTCTGCTAAAATAAATTATGTCAATCGTTGTTTAATAAATACTATAGCTTATTTTGGGACTGTTGATATTTTTATATTATTTATTATAAGACCTGAAACATGAAGATGATGTTAGTAATATTTATAGTATTATATTTTGCATTTATTTTGTTACAGGGTTCATACGGGATCGTGAAGCTAGCTTACAGCGAAGAAGACGACACGCACTACGTAAGTAAATTACCAAAACCATCTGCAAATATGTATGTATGTAAACACTTTATTGTACAAAAGATAAAACCAAAACAATACAATGAATAAAAATAAAAAGATGTACAAAGGCGAACTTATCCCTTTAAGGGATCTCTTCCAGCTAACCCTTGAGAGATTGAGAGAAGTGAAAGGTTGTGCATCGAGTAAACAGGTGTAGGTACAAATTTATTTAGAGCACCCAAAAAACAAAAACCTAACCTATATCTTTGTTAACCCTTTATTTTCAAGTCCTGAAAACTAAACATTAAAAACTTGCAACACATTGAACCAGAGCCTTTTATTGAAATAGTTGGAACACACACGTAACTCAATGAGAATGCAAATATTGTGTTTTTTTTATGGTAAGGAGAAGGCACACGAATACTCAGGCCACCTGATGATAAAACGAGTCTGGAACGCATAGACATTTGAATTCTCAGGTGCCACAGGACTTAGTGTCAAATGACGTCAAACGGGAACTAGTGTCAAATATTATTATGAAATTATTAAAATGACGGCCACCCATTAAGGTGCTTAGGATTAAAAGGACTCAAATCACACTAAACACACTTATTTTAAACCTTAGTTCTATATACTTACGTTGGAATATGGAATAGCGTGCTCGGCCCACCACTGGTGTAAAGACAACACGATCTTTGTTGTTCTAATCATAGCCCTTTCAGACCCTGGCAATACGATCGTGCGGGTTGTCTACATTTGAAAATGGATTTTTGGCGACCTAGCGACATCTAGTGACAACTTGTAACAAACAACTCGCCAGCGCCACCAGCGTCAGACAGCGCAACTAAATCTGACAGTGCGCTACATCGCGCTAACGAAGTTTCTTCAGTCGGTTGACTTATATACTCGTACAACTTCCAACTTCATCCAAATGGACTTCGGTCCCCAGGCGCAACACCCACCTGGAGAGAGATCTCTCTATTGACCCCTCTTACTACATTGGTGACCCACGACAATGGACATTTACGCAAACTGACGACCCTCAAGCATTATGACACAGTCTCACAGCAAGCCAGGCACTGTGCACCACTAGCATTCTGATATGTCTCCATGCCTGGTGTCTACAGTGTGCACAATACTCCCATTCAACAACGCGACTCACTGCGTCTTACTACGAGTACTTCACGGAGCAGGTACACGACTCACTGTGTACTCTACTCCACTCCTCTTCTCCTGCTACGCTCGCCAACGCGGCACTGACCACTACTAGAGACATCCACTACTGGCACTTGCAAGCGGCATTTTCGACGCATAGATTGCACGTCATCAGTGTCATCACAATCAACCTCCGGTCTCAAAGGGGGGCTGGTGTGGCGACGTAGCGACATCTAGTGACAACTTGTAACAAACAACTCGCCAGCGCCACCAGCGTCAGACAGCGCAACTAAATCTGACAGTGCGCTACATCGCGCTAACAAAGTTTCTTCAGTCGGTTGACTTATATACAACTTCCAACTTCATCCAAGTGGACTTCGGTCCCCAGGCACAACACCCACCTGGAGAGAGATCTCTATTGACCTCTCTTACTACAGATTTAGTATTCAGTGATCAAAAACAAATGAAAGTAAACTAAAAACCGATGAATATATGTCCTATAATCAGTTAATTACGAAAATTTATTACTATCTAACACTTGATACTAAGCTGGGTGCGTAAGGGGTAGACCCGACTAAGGTTTTCTCTCATTTACCTCTTCCTCAGGCTATGAAGATCCTATCGAAACGCAAGCTGATGCGGCGCGCGGGTCTGTTCGGGCGCGCTCCTCCGCGGCGCCCCGGGCCCGGCCCGCCGCCCGACCCCCTGCAACGCATCTACCGCGAGATCGCCGTGCTCAAGAAACTAGACCACCCCAACGTGGTCAAGCTTGTCGAGGTATTTATTACCGTTGTTATGTCTTCTTGATTCAGTATCATCATACATACATACATACATAACATCACGCCTTCATTCCCAGAGTGGGGTAGGCAGAGCTACAGAAATACCAACAACTCTAAAAAGACATGTTAATAATTCTGTAACCACATTTTGCACAAGTAAGCTGAGATGTTTACTAGTGTATTAGTGACAGGTTGCAAGCCCATCGCCTAACAATACTAGAAGCCTTTATTCCCTTAGTCGCCTCTTACGACATCCACGGGAAGACATGGAGTGGCACTATTCTAACCCGGAAACCACACGGGGTCATCGGGAGCATCATCATAATTAATGTAAACTTCATTACTGAATTTTTAGCTGTCTTTATGTTTACTAAATTCCTCATAAATTAACGTCTTGAATTTGATATAATCGAACATTGTTTCATTGTGGGCCTTTTTAACAACCATGAATATTAATTTTAGTTTACATTATTTATTTTTCATCATGATTATATTGTCTCGTTCGAGCCGTATATCCATTACGAGGGATATAGAATCTACGAGATGGTTAGGTTAACTTTTTGAGGTGCTTTTGAAACATTTCCTCATGTAGCATTATAATTAAGCACATCTTAACCATTACTGAGACTTTCACCAGCGTCATAATTATTATATATGGGGCATCATCAGAATTAATATCCTCTTAATCAGTACAGTTAGTGTCGTCATCATCATTTATTTTATTCTCTGTTACCGTCGACAAGATCGTTAAACATACTTTAAGAGAAATCTTCTAGAGTTTTAATTCTGTGTTTTCAAATACTCTTCTTACCTTTCCAAGTACTGTTTGATTTAGACTCCTTCGAAAACTAAAGTTTACGGGAAAATACAATGCAATAAAGATACAAATCAAGAGCACTTGAAAACTTTCGAGTACAGAAAGCTCTTCTAAGTGGTTAAAATACGATTTGTTTTCCATACTTTTGTTTTTCTTCGTTATCGTAGAAATTAGAAACAGAGTAAAGAGAAACTTTCCTCAAACAATAGAAATTTTTCCAGAAGCAATATTAAGTATTTTAAGTGATTTACTTTGTCTCCCAATTAGCCATTATTGAGAAGTTTATAAATAATAATATATGTGCTGACGCGGAGACACTTGTCTTCATAAAAAAAAATAACCTCATAATGTGTTAATTCCGTTAACTAATAAATTAATATCGTTTAGTTGTAGTTGTTCCGTGTGGTTGCCAGGTTAGAATAGTGCCACTCCATGTCTGCCCGTGAATGTCGTAAGAGGCGACTAAGGGAATAAAAGGCTTGTAGTACTGTTAGGCGATGGGCTTGCAACCTGTTATTACTAGTATTACTACACTAGTAAACATCTTAGCCTATTTGTGCAAATTATGGTTACAGAATTATCAAGAAATCTTGTTGAGTTTTTGGTATTTCTGTAGCTCTGCCTACCCCACTCCGGGAATGAAGGCGTGATGTTATGTATGTATGTGTAGTTTTAGTTTATCTACCTTACAAGGCTCCACTATTGGATAAAACATTTGGCAAAACCTTGCAGGGTCAATTAAACTGCCGTCAAGCAGCTTTTTTATTGTTGTTTCCATGAATGGGATTCAGACGACCGGTTGAAGTTTATCTTAATCCTCAGGGTTGGCAATACTTACAGTCTTAAGGGTGCAGGTGTATGGGCTTTGCTATGGAAAAGTTGAATGTGTATCTCAAGGATCGAATCCGCAACGAAGTGATCTGACGTAGACCAGTTGAAATGACAATGAGCCGACGATAAAAACTGCAGAAGTGATAACCATTGGAGCAGAGACTGCGAATTGACAAACGTAGTGTAAGACACCCTCAACCTACCTGGAGCGACGATCCTCGCAAGATGCTGGCAAGAGCTGGATGAGAATGGCCGCGGATTGTGCTTGGTGGCGTGCAATAGGAGAGACATATGTCCAGCAGTGGACTAGTATAGGCTGATGATGATGATGGTGATGACATTCAAAGTCGACTTACCATTAATGATGTGTGCTCTTTTTCCATCTCCACGCTATAATACTCATAATACTAATTTCCTTCAGGTGTTAGACGACCCTGAAGAAGACCAGCTGTACCTGGTGTTCCAGCTGCTGGAAGGGGGCCCCGTGATCGACGTGCCCACGGACTCTCCACTGAGGGAAGACCTGGCGAGGAGTTACTTCAGGGACGCACTGCTGGGCATCGAGTACTGTAAGTAACCTGCCAAGTTTCTGCAGTGATTTGAACACAGTTATCATTTTGTCTGGTTTTAAAAGTTAGATACGGCCTGACTCACAAGTAACTTTAGACAAACAAGGGCTAGATTTTAGTTTCTTTGTTTTTCTTCCATAATTGAATAACGTAGAGGTCGTCCTGATCCTTACCACCATCTTATCCATTAACCTACCGCCAAGCAACAGTGTTCGAATTGTTGTGTTTCGGTGAGGGAATAAGACAACCGGTGAAATTACTAGCATAGAGGCATTCCATCTTTGTCCTCATGGTTGGCAACGAATTTGAGGTCTTAGGATTACAGTCTTATGATTATAGTCCTGAGAATTCAAATATCAATGGGTCTCAGACTTTACTTACCATCAGGTGGCCTGAGTGCTCGTGTGCCTTCCCCTTATCATAAAAAACGTAAAATGTAAATATTTTCTTACAATCTCACATAATTCGACTCAGTTTCAAAGTAAGCTCTAAACTAGTAATATGAGAAGGTACTAGGCAGGTAAGAAGTAAATCCTGTCACATTGCTCAACGATGAAGCTACTAACTAGGTTATTAATTATTAATTATTTATTGATTATATTGATAGTATAGAAGTAAAAAAATGCTGTTATTCTTAACCCGCAACAAATAAGTTTAGCATTGTTTGACTGCTCCTGCGGTTCAACATTATTAATATTCTGTAATTTTATTGCTGTGCAATGTCTCAGGATTTACTTTTTACATAGAAAAAAACATACTTAGAAACGAATACTGCGCTCATCACACAAATATTTTCCGATACGCGAGTGGAACCCGGGACCACTAGCTTCGTAGACAAAGTCTCTATCGACATAGCTAAATGCGTCGTTGGAATAATGAAGTTTTCGATGTGTCCCAGTGCACTACCAACGCATCGCGCACCGGGACATCAAGCCGGCGAACCTGCTGCTCGGGGAGGGGCGCGTGCAGGTGGCCGACCTGGGCGCCTGCGGGGAGCTGGCGGGCGCCGGCCGGCTGGCGGGGGGCGCCGGCACGCCGGCCTTCCGGGCGCCGGAGGCTGCCCCGGCTGATAGCTACGATGGAGAGGTTGGTAACCACGTCTGAGATTGTGTTTCTGTTGTGCAAATTTTTAAAGAGACAAACACATAGTTTTCTAAAATCGTTAACTTCACAACTTTGTAAAGAGATACGTCTATAGAAGGTATAGTATAAATGTGTGTTGATTTGCTTCTTCGTCACGGATCAACGCCTCAATCGATGCGAAAACTTGAAAATGTATGTAGTACACAGATAGCTTAGAGTTCAGAAACGGTAAAGGGGCACTTTTATCCCGGAAAATTGGACAGTTTTCGAAATAATAGACAAAACCACGACCAGAAGCAAGTGTGGAATAAGTTTGAAGACAATTTTTGGTTGTCTCAGTGCTTGACTGTGGCATGGCAGCTCTAAAAGGGATGAATAAATTTCAAATATTTAGCTTATTTTGTGATAATTTTCCACTACGTGATACGCGTAGCGCTTCAGCACGACAATCAACTAACACATTACTTTCAACCTGTGGAGGACGTGGTTGATTGTTACATGTATTTAAAGTATATTTCTATACAACTTTTGTAATGCCTGTGTACAATTGTTTGTTATCCCAATAAATAAATAAATAAATAAATAAAATAAAATGTTGTAATCATTTACTGTATCTTATATCCAAATTTAAGACTGATGACAACATCGTATAAAAACCTATTGATCGTAAGTCCCAATGTTGCGCCGTAGCATCACGCCACGCAACGTGATTAAGAATCATGACATCATGAGCGGGCAAAAATTTAGTATCAGTCCATTTGATTTAAAACGATTGAACTCCATTCCATCCATTGCATCCATTTACTGATCGTGAATGAGCACACTCATCACCGAGTCTCCTCAGGCCGCAGACATCTGGTCTCTCGGCGTGACGCTGTTCGCGATGGTGACGGGCCGCGTGCCGTGGTGCGGCAGCGCGTGCGCAGAGCTGCAGCGGCGCGTGCAGCTGGAGCCGCTGACCTTCCCCGCGCGCCCCGCGCTCTCCGCCCCGCTGCGGGGCCTGCTGGCGCGCATGCTCGACAAGGACCCTGCCAAGAGAGCTACTATGCATGAAATCAAGGTACCTATGGGGAGTTCAACTTTTAGATTTAAATAGCAAATCGGGGAATTGTGACCAACGAGCACGTGATATTGTGTGGCTGGCAACTATGGGCGTCTTTCTGTAACATGATGTCAACTGTTGCCGGCCGGATAAATGGTGCCTTTCCACCAAATATGTGCTATACAGCTATGCTGCGAGGATGTAAAAGCTACCAGTTTCAACCAGTGCTATGCTATGTGGGGTAATGAACATGATTGGTCGATGTCAAACGCATCCATAGAATAATAGCATAGCACACTCTGGTGGAAAGATCGATTCGAGATGGAAACAATAGTTTCGCAACATTAAAGTCTGCCGTAACCTTTATCGTATGTCCTTCCTTGATCTATCCTAGTACCCGAAGCGTTCGCTATAACTTACGTACCTATTCATCGATAAGAATATGATAACGTTTAACTTAAGGTAAGAGGTGAAAAAGTTTTAGCTGGAGCCATTACAATCTCCGCGCCGCCTAGCCGTAGTCCTGCTCAAAACTTATGATATTCTTCCACCAGACACAGGTCATGCACGCATATATTTAAACATCATGTTGCCTACACGATTCAAAGTCAACAAGTCAAATACATGGTTGACAGCAAGTAATGCCTTCAACCTTCATCATATGAAGTATTGTTGCTTCTTGATTGTTGCTTTGAAAAAGATATTCTTTAACACAAAAGTCTTCATTCATCCCTTTTATTCAACTGTCATGTTCTAAGCTATTGACACTTGCAGGAGCACGAGTGGGTGACCCGCGGCGGGCAGGACCCGCTCCCGTCCGAGCAGGAGAACTGCCGGCTGGTGGAGGTGACGGACGAGGACGTGGCGCGCGTCGTCACCTCCATCCCCAACCTGTCCACGCTCATCCTTATCAAGACCATGCTCAAGAAACACAGCTTCCAGGTACGATCGAAGGTTTCCTGGCCTCTATTTCAAGGTCTGGATGGTAGGTTAGACGTGAAACTTTGGTGTTTATAGCGTAACTTATATGAAGCCTAGTGATTGATGAACGAAGACTTTGCATTGTATGCTAAATTGTCAACTGTAACGGTCAGGTTCTGGGTATAGTACTTAATTCAGTTTATAATTGTATTTTTTTACGAAAACTTGGAAAAGTCTAGCGATTGAAAGCAAGAGAGCTTACTTCGATTCACCTGTTTTGAATTCTAGTCTTTAACTTTCTTGGAATATAACTTTTAGTACAAGTGCTTCTGTCGCGTACGTTTCCCCTTACGATCAAAATCGACTTCTGAATATAACTGAGTCCTGGGGGTTATTATGACCTAGCTATACAGTTCATTTTACGTTGAGCTTAAAGGACAGAGCTATGGCAGTTATATAGCTCTGGGGGGTTATCATGACATAACAATGCAGTTCTGTTTACGCTCAGAGAAAAGGACAGAGCTATATAAATGTCATAGCTCTGTCCTTTTCTCTGAGCGTAAACAGAACTGCATTGTTATGTCATAATAACACCCCTGTCCTTTTCTCTGAGCGTAAACAGAACTGCATAGTTATGTCATAATAACCGCCCTGATCTCCTTTTCGTGTATCTTCTTGTCTAGTTTTGTTTTAAACAAGCCCTGTTGTCATAGTACCCTCTTAATCTTGTTTATTATCTCGCTGTCGCAGAACCCGTTCCTGCGCAGCCGCGAGGGCAGCAGCTCCCGGCGGGAGTCCTCGGAGGCGCTGAAGGAGCCCGAGAAGCCCAAGCGCGGAGGCCTGGCGCGCTCCGGCCGCTCGCTATCAGCGCCCGGCAACTATCTTACAGAAAAGTAATGTTTGTTGTTGTTAATGTTACAATAATAAATTCCCTGTAGTCGGCCTTATAAGTGGCCGCACAGTCTAGTACCTTGTCGCTGTAATGCCTTTGGCATATTAGTGCATCAGTTCAAACATGGCGTTAAAGTGACAAAGCGCCAAAGTGTGCAGCTACTTATAAGGCTGAATGTACCAAGTTTCAGGCAGTGAGAGGGCACACGTATCAGGCGTTGAGCTGTCCCTTTCTTTGTCTGGAATGTTTATAAATTTTATAATACAGGGCCCTTTGAATTATTAAAGTGTTTTGTTCATGAACGTAATTACCTAGATCGAAGTAATTTTTTCTACTGCAACAGTAATAAAACTCAGCTTTCAATTGTAAAATGTTACTCAAGAAGGAACTTTTTGACATTAAATGAAATATAAACTCTATTTTTATTAGGGAAATCATGTAGGTATATAACTTTTCAAGTATCATGAAAATAACCAACTGTTTTATTCTAGACAACAATCGTTCGACATGGCTCTAGAGTCAGTGCAGGAGACCCGCGACCAGAGTCAAGACGCCGGCAAAGAGGAGAGCAAGCCGGACGAAATCAAAATGGCGGCGCGGTGATACCGCAAGATGGCGCCCGCCGCGCCGCCGTGCGTGCGCGCGCCTGCGCAGCGCGCCAGACTTTAAGCGCGGAACTCTGCCGCTTTGGCGTAACATTTCTGGTCATTTTATTATATATGAGGTTTTGCATAATTTTTATTCTCGAAAAATGTATTTCTCGATAATTCTGATATAGCAGTTACTATTTTGTTGCATACACAAGTTCAAGTTAACCCATGAAGCATAATTAAATATTTCGATTAAATTAAACTTTTAGGTATCTAGTGAAACTACATAAAATTTGCTTTTTGCGAAATGAAAATTACGCAAAATGATACATTTGACCAAAAAATATGTTGCCCTAATAACAGAATCGTTTTGAAAACGTCAAACTTTTACAAAAAAAGATTTTTAAAAATATATTCATGCATTTTTTGCCTTTATAGTTTGTAGTTTAACTTCTAAGTCATTTGTTTTTGTACTTAAAGGGCTGGGACGCAACGTGTGGTAGCAATTATCTAGGCGGAACACGAAGATGATATTTTTTATATCTTAAAATATAGAGATATTGTAAATATTTTTAAATTTTAATATTTCATTCCTCGTCTAGTCCGAACATTTTAAATGATATTGTAAATAAGGTATTTTTGCCCTTTGAAACTCATATAAGGTAAGAACTGCACTTCTAATAAAATATCACGTTTTTCAATTTTTTTCATGACTTATGATAATGACAGCTACTTTATTTGTACTTGTTTTTGTTCGTAGTGTACTTATATGTATAGATACTTAATACATTGTTATGTAATATTACTATGTTATAAAATTGTTATTGTGATTTGCCTTATTTCACTATGTCCTTGGCATAGTATAACCTTTGACTATAGCCTGTTCATTCAACTAATCAATCACGAAATTCTAATTATAATAAAATTGCTCAATGCATTAAATCATGTACATATTATAGCTAAATAATTATATTACATCTATGAGACGTGTGACTGCACCCAACGGGCCAGTAACATGTTATATTTTTTAATCTCGTACTTATCTACTCACCTATCCTACTTTTTAGGGTTCCGTAGCCAAATGGCAAAAAACGGAACCCTTATAGATTCGTCATGTCTGTCCGTCTGTCCGTCCGTATGTCACAGCCACTTTATTCCGTAACTATAAGAGCTATACTGTGGAAACTTGGTAAGTAGATGTATTCGGTGAACCGCATTAAGATTTTCATACAAAAATAGAAAAAAAACAATAAATTTTTGGGGTTCCCCATACTTAGAACTGAAACTCAAAAATTTTTTTTCATCAAACTCATACGTGTGGGGTATCTATGGATAGGTATTCAAAAATGATATTGAGGTTTCTATTATAATTTTTTTCTAAACTGAATAGTTTGCGCGAGAGACGCTTCCAAAGTGGAAAAATGTGTGTCCCCCCCCCCGTAACTTCTAAAATAAGGGAATGATAAATGTAAAAATAATATATGATGTACATTACCATGCAAACTTCCACCGAAAATTGGTTTGAACGAGATCTAGTAAGTAGTTTTTTTTTAATACGTCATAAAAACATTGATCAAAGCTACAACGAACTTTTATATTATGTTACTTGCTGCTACGGAACCCTTCATGGGCGAGTCCGACTCGCACTTGGCCGCTTTTTCAATATTTGTTAGAACGCTATGAAGATGTTTTTTCTGAAAGCTTTGTCTTAAAATTATAACCCTGTAAAAACACATTTTCCAAAGTTATTGAATTCCTCTTGAATAACTTGTAAGAAAAGCTTTTAACGATCACAAAACGGTAATCTATTGGTGGAGTATTTATATTGTTATGAAAAACAATTTTTTTTATTGTTTATAATGAAATACTTTATCGAATGTCGCAGCGTAATAATATCCAGTAACATCGTACTTTCGTTTAATTTCGCGTTATTTTTTATTTTTTCATTTTTTTATACCCACCGTTTTATTTACCGACACATTATCTAAAATTACGATGTTTAGCTACAACCGTGTGCTAATTCTAAGATTCACTACCCTTCACTTTCTCATGTTACCTACTTAAATTACTTCACGACCAACCTTCATTTTATATTATTATGTAAGCTTTAATTAGAAAAAGAAACGAATTTGTAACAGCCACAGGGTTCCTCAACGCTGCGCGTGCAATTTCCTTTCCCTGTGTATTAAGGTTTAACGACACAGAAGCTGAGCTGCGTCAAAATCGCAAAAATAATTACATGACTTAGATAAAAACAAAGAGAGGAAGATATGTGACCAGGGGCCCTAGCCAAGATGCAAACGCTCCTAACGTTTTTCTTTTCTATCGCTCAAAATGTATGGGATGACAGTCGACCACGTGGTTTATCGAAACGCACGAAAATGTCATCCCATACATTTTGAGCGATAGAAAAGAAAAACGTTAGGAGCGTTTGCATGTTGGCTAAGGCCCCAGGAGCGCCATAGTGAGCGCCTCAATATAGGCGCTGAGCGCCTAACCCGAGTCAGTTGTCCGGCCGCCACCGATCAGTCAGCAGAGATAGCGTAATACAAAATTTACGCGTGTAACACGTTTGCATATACGCGTCCTGTCATCTTGCACGTCGTTATTGCGAGATAAATTGACATCTCACTTACGCTACGATGTTAGCCATCAATTTAACTCTATTACTCTTTAATGCATGTATATGCCATTCTTTTACAGCTGTGTGAGTGACGTTTGTGAATGTAGGTGTCGCATCTCGCATTATTTAAGTGTTTTCTACGGCGATATCATGTCTTCCCATTTTGCTTTAGTCTAAGTTACATGACGTTCTTTTGGATGTGACCACACCGGTGACGTCAATAGACGCGTCACTGCGTAAACGTTGCGTCAGCGTGTTGTACGCCTCTGTTTGGTCGACCCTTTAGTTGACATGTAATATAACGTGTTCACACAAACAAAGTTGGCGGACAGTTGTAAATTTAGCATAACGGTATCTTGATAATTTTACCAAATTGGCAACTAATCGTTTTGTAGGCAATGTATTATTTTATTTAAATATGTATAATATAAGTGACTGTTTATTCTTGAGCACTTAACATGTTCTGGCACATAATTAACTCGTATCGAAAACTTAAAAGGACATTAAAATACACCCGAAATTAGAACATTCATTATGTTCTAATTTCGGGTGTATTGAGCAAATTCTCTTTGTTTTCTAGTGTAAGCAGCTCGTAACTTAATTGCCCAACACTTTTCATGTATTAAATAATTTTAAGCATTGTTTAAGTATTAGTACTACAATCTGCCGCTGACTTTGCTTGTTCGTGTCTCATCCCCGTTCGAGCTTAGGTTAGATCAGTTTGTAGACTTTCGAGACACAGCCGGCGCCTGCCAGAAAATAATTTCAATGTTGAATAGCCTATAGATTTCTTTTTATTATCTTAGGAAAAAATATACCACCGTCTTACTCGCAGAGCAATTTTGTTTCGCTGTAGATAATGAGTTAATAGAGGCACTCCAGCTTGGTCCTCAGGGTTGACAAAGGCCTGCAATATTGAGATTCCAAATATTCATAGGTTAAGCTGAGCCTAATAAAATAAACACCTGGGCCTCTATTCTACTGCGTTATAACGATATCGCGTTTGACGTGTTTTAGAATCGTTTATGTCACAGTCGCCGTTATTGTAAATGACATAAGAGTGGCTGGGATTAGAATCCCAGTAATCTACGGTAATAACGATATCGTCTATGACGTGTTTCCGTATTGTCAACGTTTTGATAACTCATTATGTAATTTACAATAATGGCATGTCATTTACAAACGCGATATCGGTATAACGCAGTAGAACAGAGGCCCAGGCCCTGATTCTACATTGTCTTTTCATCTATTGCTGTCGTATTTTAAAGATTGCGATAACTCTTCTTACTATCTTGACCCCAGGGCCACTATTCTACTGGGTTAAAAGTATATTGTCTTCGGCGTATTTTGGTATTATATTTAACTCGGCCGCCATTACTATCAAATAAATTTAATAAGAGTTATCAAAACGTTGGCAATACGGAAACACGGCAAAAGCAATATCTTCTCAGCCTAGTAGAATAGAGTTCTTGTTTGTTACTTGCAATTTTCTGACGACAGTTCTAATAAACGTCACGCTTTTAATAACAGGGATTAATACTCGTGGGACTTCATTATTGCTGGAAGAGAGAGAGAGGATACCTGGAGAGGTATAAAAAGGCTGTTAATGTACAAAAATGCGAGTATCGTTAAATATCGCTTAGCCGTAACCCGCGCGAGGGAGGACAGAGGAAAGAGGTACCTGTAAAGGTCCATAACTGCGTTACGCGAACATTGTGTATCAGTTTAGTCCATATGATCGACGACACGGAAACAACACGACTTTTTCATTACATTATTTTTAAGGCCTATTTTATAAATAATTTGGTGCATAAAACGCCAATGGGCGTTTTCCAAAAAAAGTACCTATAGTTAAGAACAAAAATTAACAACGGTTATTTTTCCATTACGTCACGAAAATTAGTTATATATTTATATCCTGCTCTCATAAGCCAACAACCGGTATTTCAAATTAAAAAAGTAAAGGTGGTTCATACCTTACCATTATTAATATGGTTGAACTTGCTACAGGAGTTTTGTCTGAGATATGAACGAAGTACTTTTTTTGGAAAACGCGCAAATAGTTCAGCTATTACAGGAACTGTTATCAAATCTTTGTAATATTATTTACCTTATTTGTTTTACCAGGTGTATTTCCTGTTCTTTTTTGCAAATTCTATGATAACCAAAGTACTGATGACACACATTTTGAAAATTAGTAATTATTTTTAAAAAAAATGAAAATTTTTGACGACACGCTATCCAAATTGTAGTGATCTTGCCTTCAAAAATAGGGGTCGTGGGTTCAAATCCCGGTAAGAGCAGATATTTGTGCGATGAGCACGAGTATTTTTGTTCCTGAGTCTCGGATGTTTTCTATGTATTTAAGTATAATAATATATTTATCTATATAAGTAAGTTTATCGTTGTCTAGTACCCATAGTACAAGCCTAGAGCTTAGTTTGGGACTAGGGCAATTTGTGTGACATTCTCCTGTGATATTTATGTTATAATTTACTTCTTTGCCGTTCACTAGTCAAAATGGCCGCGTTGGCCCCGATTTTCGTGTAATTCATTTGATGATTCAACAATTCATTTATATAACAACAAAAATAAAAATAGCAAAGTTTTTTTTGATTAACCTGTGAATTTAACTTAAATCTTAGTTGATGTAACTAACGTCTTTTCGTAACAATCTTAGAGAACCTAAAACAAGTAACCACATGATTTTCAGTTTCGAAAATCGCATCCGTGTCGTAGCGTTAAAAAATCGTCCCCGATGTTCCGCTCCACGTAACTACTGAAACTAGGCGTGCACAAAGGGCAACTAATGCGGTTCAGGTCTTTGATGTGGGCAGCCGCGCCGACTCGGAATTACAACGCTGCCAAAGCGAATAAGGGCTTGTTTGTTTGACAACAGTATGAGTAATTTAAGAGCGGGGCGGTCTTTACACATGCTGGGAAAGGCAACCTTGTGATTTATTATAGGAGGGTGGCGTGCGATGGGTGCATCGCTCATAGATTAGAGCTTGGCCAACCTTTAATTAAGGGATCGAGATCTGACCCCAGGAAGGCGGGGTTTGGAGGTCAAAGCACCGTCCCTAACTCCGCATATGCGTTTTTCTGACTTTCATTCAGTGTCTTGAACGTGTAACACCGTTTTTTTGGGATTTGGCATTTATTTATTTTTATGTTAAGGAGAAGGCACACGAGCACTCAGGCCACCTGATGGTAAGTGGAATCTGTGACCCATAGACATTTAAATTCTCAAGACTATAATCCTAAGACCTCAAATGCGTTGCCAACCCTTAGGACTGAGATGGAATGCCTTTATGCTAGTAATTTCCCTATCACCGGTTGTCTTATCCCCACACCGGAACACAACAATGCGAACACTGTTGCTTGGCGGGTGGTTAATGGATAAGATGGCGGTAGCCACTAAAAAAACAAAAGAAACGAGACTTTGGGAAAGATCTGGGGATTAGGAAGGCCAGGGCAGGGGACACAGTTGTCTAGTGGCAGGGTTAGCATTATTGTATCCCGGGGAGATATTAATACAACTGATGAAATTACTAGCATAGAGGCATTTCATCCTAATTTTAAAGGATGGCAGCGCACTCGCACTCTTAAGCTTCCAAACTATAAACCACAGAGCCCATTTACCATCTTGACAATGACATTATGACATGATAATTGGATATTATTGCAAAGGTAGTCGCAATTAAATGTCACCGGTCTCCTGTCATCGACCGGATGTGAAATAGGGAGGCAGGTGGTTTGTGTGTTATGCCATAAAAAAACTCTATTATTTGTTATGCATTGTATGAAGCACGTGTGTGGGATTATGCTGTGATTGCTAACTATTTGTATGTACACGTTTGCGAGAGTGAAGTGTATCACAGTACGCACATATACCGAAACATTTCTCGCCGCGTTTTTGTGAACGTGATTTAACTTTTTTATCCGCAAACGTGTTCCTGCTCCGGACAGCGGATATAGGGGTGGATTAGCTTTCGTTGTACCGCTTTTATATCGTTGATTTATTTTCAGGAACCCTTATAGTTTCGCCATGTCCGTCCGTCCGCAGCCTAGCGCAGAGACTCTTAGTGCTAGAAAGCTGTAATTTGGCATGAATATACATATTAGTCACACCAACAAAGTGGTAAAATAAAATCTTGAAAAAAAATTTTTTCGTACACGTAACGTGGGGATGTATTTTTTCTCGTCTACCCGTGTGGGGTGTTGTTGGATAGGTCTATTAAAAACATTTCGGGTTTGTAAGAACAACTTTTCAATTAAGGGATCAGTTTATGAATTATTTCGGCTGTGTTTTGCAAGTGTCCTTCCTCCTACAGCCAAAACTACAAATACTAAAAATCAGAAAAATATCTTCAATGAAAGCGCATATAACGAATTTAAAAGGAAAACTATCACGACTAATTAGACATCATTAGTTCTTGAGATACATACTAAAATCATCTAAAACGGCACCAAATGACTTTAAATGGAAAATGAGTCATTACTTGTTTGTTTTTAGTACTTAACGGCTTCAGAACCATACAGAGCACGGTCCGACATGCTCTTGCCCGGTTTTTAGTGGTGTACAGCGGTCGTATGGATATACTGAAGTGGTCCCTCCTGTCATAAAATGAATTAATTAGTCCAGTCACCTGGTGTATACATCTGGGTCTCAATTTGTTTTGGCATATGTTGTTTTATGATACGGCCGGTTGTACTGTCAATATGGTTAATAGAGTGGAATAGAGGCGCTGGTCTTGGGTCAAATAATAATGATAATAATAATATCGCAGGACTATGTCACACAAACTGTACAAACTGTACATACTTAAACACATAGAAAACATCCAAGACTCAGGGACAAATACTCGTTGCTCAACACACAAATATCTGCCCTTACCGGGATTTGAACCCAGGACTCCTAGCTTCGAAGGCAAGTTCACTACCAACGGTTCTAGCGGTTAGCTTGCATCTCTGGGTGTGACTTTTTTATGATGAATATAAATTATGCTATAGAAGTGGGAAGCACAGAGTTGGCACTAGGGAGGGAATGCAAATAACCGGTTATTAACCGAATTTGAGTAAGCATAAGACAGTTAATAACTGGTTTTAACCGGTAACTTGCATTCCCTAGACTTGGCATGTTCGGCCTTTCAAAACGTTGTTTTGTTTGGACACTGTTCTGTACTTGTACAGTCGGCTTCAATGAGATGCATCCACTCTAGAACATTGCACATTGGACATTTTTACAAGGCACTAAAATCAGTGTGGTTCCTGGGTTAGAATAGTGCCACTCCATGTCTTCCCGTGGATGTCGTAAGAGGCGACTAAGGGAATAAGGGCTTGTAGTACTGTTAGTCGATGGGCTTGCCACCTGTCACTAATTCACTGGTAAACATCTTAGCCTAATCGTGCAAAATGTGGTTACAGAATTATTAACAAGTTTGAAGTTGTTGGTATTCTGTAGCTCTGCCTACCCCACTCTTGGACTGAAGGCTTGACATTATGTTTGTGTGTATGAACGTGTGCCTCGATTTAGTATAGATATCTTTGTTTTTTTTAATAAGTTCTTTTTCTGGCAAGCGCAGGTCTAAATTACGTTTTCTTGCAAGTGAATGGTCCAATAATTTACAATTGCCTTTCCATGTTGTGATAGAAGAATAGGGCGAGATGCTTTTAATATTGTCATTATAAAATATTATTATACTAATCGAATGTATATAATTAATTAAGACCTTTGAACGACTTTATATGGCTTGAAGTTTGTGTTGCCTCAATATCTTGTTAATTCCATGGTGAGACATTAAAAAGGAGATTGTGCAATAGAAACCCTTAAAGTGTTATGTTTATTATACTCAATCCGTGTTGGAACAACGAGATAGATTGGAAGCAGTTTTTAAGTAAATAGGATTCTACTTAAATCATACATAACATACACCAAATTGTTACAATGTGATTGAAAAAAATATTCCGTTATTCGGATTTTTGTTTTGTACATTTATTTTACCTTTAAAAAAAAACAAATTGCCTACTTCCAAAGTATGCGAGATAATAAAAAAATGTGTTTTATAACGTACACAATTTTTGACCGTGAAAAACGTTTCTTTTGGTGAAGACCAACTTCCCTCCATATGTAAGTATCTCATTTGTAGTCAGTGTCTATTTCGCTATCTTGCGGTTAGCATGTGGTTGAGATGGGAGTCTACCGTTTGGCCAAAATATTTTTGGTCAAATGTATCATTTCCCAAAATTTTCATTTGCCAAACCAATGTTATATAAATTTTTCAGATTTTAATTTATACCATCGGGTATAACCCTATAAGGTTAGCTTAGGTTAGCTTTTATAATATCCTAAAATATTAACGATTACAGAAAACAATGCTGGTTGGCAAATTAGGGTAATGAAACATTTGACCAACAATATTTTACCCTAACGAATTCCGGTTGAGAGATCTACGTAAAACTATGTAAACAGAGAGAATATAATATAAGTAAACAAACTTCATTAGAGCACTCATGTCCTTTTTATTGTCTCCACTCAAATACTAATTTTATATCGCCTCAAATCAGCACAAGAATTCAACTTGCTTGTTATGAACTTTATTAGATTACGCATTTTATTCTGTTGTTTTATTAAATCAAGTCAAGAAATAAACGAAATTTTATCTCACTACTTGTTTAATTCTGATTGCTAAAATAACACCTCTACATTGTTATTTGAACCTGAGTTTTGGAACCGCTCGCAGGATAAGCTCATTTTAGGAAAGCTACTAACGTCTTTTCCTAATTACATATAATTATAGAATTATTCTCCCTAAATTAAATAGATATAATATGCCACAGGTAATTAGCACGAAACACAAAATAGTAGGAGAGCCGACTGCAAAAATAACTATCTCATCAGCAGACGTAGGAATCCACGGGCAAAATTTTATGGCAGGTAAGGAGTTCCCGCATCGATAAACAATTATCGATGCTTGTTCCATATACTAGTGATCGCTCCAAGTTTTGTTGGGTTTAGGTTTTTATTGGGACTGCATTCCCCTACCAGTGTCATATGGTTTTAGGTTAATACAACTAAGTACCTATTCTTACTAACAAAATTATGTGTCAATTATGTTACATGAAATAAATAAATAATAATAAGTAAAACAAAATAATAACGTAATTAATTCTCTTCTAAGTTAATTTTTGAAACTTTACGCATCAGATTTTTGGAACTTTACTCATCATCACAGTTTTTTCTTCATTACTTATTCTCCAAGTTTTGTTTCATATTTAATGTGTAAATAGGTAAACTACTTCTATCTGATTATCTAAAGCGATTTGGTATAGAGATAATATTATTAACTATTCCATAGTGCAATTTTACACTCAAGCGATTATTTAAAATTTGCTTTGTGTGAACTTCATAGTCCTCTTCAGAACAATACTTACAAAAAAATACACACAATTATGGGGGCGATCACTAGTATACGGAATAAGTATCGATAGTTGAGTTTATCGATATGGGAAATCCTTACCTGTCATAAAACTTTGCCCCGCGGATTCCTACGTCTGCTCATCAGGTACCCTAAGCTATATTCAGATCGTTACCCAACAGTTAAACGAGTAAAACATCAGGTCTGACAGAGCTGATCCTGCCGGGTGTCGGAAATAATCGATATTTATTAACGTATTTATTTTATATTAAAATTAATTAAATTGCTGGCAACAGTTTAGGTCATTGCCCGTGGTCCACCTAATTAGTTCACCTCTTTGGATTACCGAGACTAAATCGGTTAAAATTAATAGGTACTCGTAGGTTTAGATTGTGTTAGTTCTTCAGAGGGCCCGAAGAGCCAAAATACCTCAGAAATAGGAGCTCCGTCGACTCAGTCAAGGTGTGTTAAAATGTCCAGGTGATCTGATTAGATGGGTCACGGGTAATGACCAAACAGTTTACCATTGAGGTCGGTATTTTTGCAGCCAGCTCTCCAACTAAAACATGCATTCAGTTGTCAACGCTTACTTGTTTGTAAAACTTGTAACCTTGAGTGCAAATCCATTGTTATTTTTAATGTACGTGTCTCATAAGAAGGGAGAAGCCTATAGTTATCTTCTGAGACCCTCAAGATCGCCTTACCTTGCTTAATACACTCATAAACACCCACTTGATCGCTGCTATAACCCTAACTAGGGCTATCACACGTTGGGTTTCCCTGGAGTTGTTCTACAATTGCAATATTCTTACTTATCACAATTATACAGCAGGTAAAGTGAACACAGCGAACACTAATATACAAAAACACTCAAACAAACATTTGAGGCAAACTTTTGTTGAGGATTATACTTATCATCATCTGCTTGTCGAGACAAAACTAATTGGTAATGAAACCAGTGTTAGAACTCTCTCATGAACTCGGTTTTTTCTGGTGTGATATTCAAGGTAATTTAGTTTAAACTTTACTTTTTAGTGAGAATACAGTTTATTTTTATTTGTTTCAAAATTGATATTTTTACCTTTCGTATGCCCGTCATCGGTGTCACGTGACAGAGTTTAAACGCTCCTGGCTCTCAATTGGTTCCACGTTTCGAACTACTGAACATTATCTATGGAAGTTTGTTTTTTCTTTCTACCAGCAAATTAGAACCCTATATTAAAGGAGGTACAGTCCAATTTTAAATCACAAGATTAAATCCCTTGTGGACGGATACGGTACTAGGCACTCTACTGCGTCGGGCGGGACGGATACGGCACTAGGCATACGAAGGGTTAAAAGCAAAAATAAATGTTTTTTTCCTTGCTGTTGGGTTCAAAATTACCGAAGCGGTATGACGCTTACAGTCTATACTATGACACAGAGGGTTAAGCCGACAGGCACAGCACCAATAATGAACACTAAACTTTTATTTCTAAGATCATACGGTCATCAATTTATTGTTGCAAAACAAATGAATAACCTTCTGTTAAATAAGGTCGGGAAAAATTTCATCGCATTTAATATGAAAACTTAACAGGGCGCCTAGAGCGAGGTGCATCTTTGATATCAAAATTGCCAGATTGAAAAGGCTTAAACCAACTTGTTGCTACTCAACTTATACTGACACTGTAAGCCACCAGTACTCGACAAAGGACCAATGTTCAACACGGACTCTTATTCAAAGAATATAAAAGTTATCCATTTCTTTTGCAACAATCAATTTATAACCCTATGATATTTGTATTAAAAGATTCTGTGCATGTCAGCTAAAAGTGTCGAAGGGTCCAACTTCACAATTTTTTTTCGTGGCTTGCGTTGCTTTTTTTTGTAAAACAATTTTAAAATGTATCGAATTTCTTTATTAGACTCACTCATTTTGACAGAAAGAAAAACAAAAGAAGAACAAATAGGGAAACAACATTTTAAATAGACAAGTGACAAGTAATTATAATGACTTACATAAATATATAGATAATAATAAATATATACACAAATAAATATCAATAAATACACACAGAACATAGTGAGAGAAATGAACTCTCTCTTATATCTCTTAATGTTCAATATGTAACATGTAGGAGATATTAAAAACCAGTTTATAGTAAATGCTGTCGAAATGCTGCCATAGGTTATGGTAGCCCTGCATGAAATTCATCAATCCGACAGGAGATAAAGGGTCTCATGTTCGACGTTGAGCCCGTGACCCCGTGTCGAAGGGTAATGAATTTACGACCGCTACAGAATAGGGGCCCGGTGAAGTGATACTTAAATCGAATGGGGATGTCGCACATGCGGAAATTAAAAGCAAACAGCTGTAAAAGCTGTATTCTCATACATACGAGGTCGGGGTGATAAGTAACTATCCTACACAATTTAAAAAGGTTTAATCAAAAAACAGTATTAGCTTAGTTTAATAAAAATCCTGAAAAGTTTACAGTGATACGGTTGGGAAATGAATCAGTTAGGGAAACGTTCGGCGAAAAGGAAATGCACTGTACACATCTAAGGAACGACTTAGTCGTCATTAGCTACCTCTAAGTGTAACCGTTAATGTCTCAACTTTTCAACTCGATGGACGAATTATTAACCAGCGAGTTTAAATTGTCCCGTCAAACTAACTACTTATAACTAATTCGTATGACGTCGATCATTCGGCACGAAGACGTGTTAGAATAACACCACTGTTAATTTGATTACGGTTCTGGCAATTACCAATAGATGCAAGGTCGTTTTCCTGAAGGGTCTTTCCGGAATTGCATGCAAGCCGCGTAATGGATGCGGACTGATCGTGTTACGTCGAGCCGACATCAACCCAAGGGAACCCCCTTGGGTTAATGTCGGCGTAACTCAACAAAATTAAGCGATTTGCTTCACTGGGAGTGATGATATTTGCTGAATTGTATTTTTTAATTAAAATAGTCTACAGTTAATGCTAATCGGTTTGTCTGTTTGTTTTACTTATAGATTGATAGGCCAGCACCATAATTATTCAAAGTTTCATAGGGATTGTTGTAGGGGTTGTTATTATGGAGTTTCATTATTTTTAGGGTGTATTACAGTTATGGAGTTAAAAATGTGTGATAGAGTGGAAGTTGGTTCTTATTTGGGTTCCCCGAAAACCCATAGTAGAGTCAACTAATCTGATAAAAATTTGCAATTAAATCCCTCCTATCTGGGTAAGGACCAAATAGTTGGACCATAGTTAAGCGTAGTTAACCATACAAACAACAAAAGTGAGTCACCACCACTACATTGTTCATATAATGATCTAGAATCAATTAAATAGTTGACTGACATGGCTCATTTTTATGGTACTCGTGGATAGTTAAATAGCTATACTTCACATACAGGGTAACTTTTTTATCAGTGCACAAATTTTAACGTATGATTTTTTATCGTTAACATAATATATTACGACAATAAAACGAGTTAAAAATATATATATTTTGTAGCAAATTGTCTCTCTTTTACCTTCTCGTGAGGACACAAACTCACACTAGAAATGATGACATGGGTTGTCAAGCTATAGGTATGCGATACACTGTATTGATATACTAAATTTGAAATTTCATTTATTAACTTACTTAACAACACTCCCCTCTCCTCGCACCGCTCGGCAATATCTCTAATATTTTTTAAGCTAGAGTAAAGATAAGACAACATGTGTTATTGATTAACAATAGCGAAGCAAATATTAAAAATTGTGCACCTATTAAAAATACCCTGTATTTTAAACCTGTACATTACATTACAGGAATATAACATGATGAAACCCAATGAATTTATCCAAGCTTCCTGAATTTCACACCACCGGTCCCTAGCCATGAATTATTTATATCATAAATAGCACGCGGCCGCGGCGCCCCCTGGCGGCGCTCTCTGATTTCCCCGGCGTGCAGCTGAACTTCATTGAGAAAAAAACATCAAAGTTCAAGTGAAATGATAAACTAGCAAGGAAGGTGCGCTAGGAAGGTGGTTCTAGAATGCATTTCTTTATTGTTATACAGGGTGTTCGGCAGAAGGGTCGACAAACTTCAGGGACTAACTCTGTAGATCATACTCATAAAATTTTATTATGGCACTTACATCCAAATCGCAAAAAAAAAACAGCTGTTCCATACAGCCGAAATGTACGGAACAGCTGTTTTTTTTTCGCTATAGAGTTTGTCACTGAAGTCTGTCGAACACCCTGTATACATGTCGCAGCCATCTAGTTAAGTTAGCCAGTTAATTATATTATAGGCCGTTCATTAAATTCCGGCATTCAGATCGATGCCTATTCAGTCTAGTTAATTGAACTAGAATCACTCAACTATTAACAACTCGGCGTATTGAAAATCAGCCTTACCGGGACTCTCAGTGATTAGAATTTTGTCAAATCAAAGCGTGATTTCGTCAAATTAGTATTAAAACATAACCTAGCCCTTTGTACGCATTTACCCATCCATCCTTTAAAAAATGACTGACTGTTGAGTTTCTTGCGGTGTTTCTCAGCAGTGGTCTTCTCTTGGGAAGCGCTGGTAGAATTTTGACGTGTAAAAGTGCCTGTGCGGCCTACTTACTGAACAACTTTTGTCTTTTTTTTATTAATCTGGGTCCGGGGGAAGTCCAGCCCGAGCTGAGCTGAGTCCTATTGGACTTCACACAAACAGTGCAACATTTCTAAATTAGCTCTAATCTTATCTTGCTTTTCTGTTTTTTACACTATTTATTTATTTATTTAATAGGCATAGTTACAAGTTATAAACTTAACATTAGCACAAATATTTTAAAAATGAAAATTTTAGTTTACAACTACGCACGGCATTTTCCTGAAGCAGCCGTAAAGATTCATGCAACTTAAACTAACATGCAAAACTACTTAACAAGAGAACAACTATGAACAACTATGTTGTTTTGCTGTGTGTATTTGTCAAATAAATGTTGTGAATTTGAATTTATTTTTTTATGCGTACAATCATAGAGCTTTGGGACTCGCCAACCGGATACTTACTTAAACCCGGAGCGCATTCAACTACGACCCTCACAGGCAGGCCGACTTAACTGACAGATTGAAATTAATTTGGACATAATACAATACAATACAAATACTCTTTATTGAACACCAAAAAAAAAACAGAACACGGAACAGTACATTTAAATCATAGGTATACAACAGGCGGTCTTACCGCTAAATAGCGATCTCTTCCAGACAACTTTGATTGATAATGTAAATTGTATTTGTTTTTCATAATGTTTACGTGTTTAAAATTATATTGCTATGTATTATGACTAGGTACTATAAATTGTTTTGCTTATTTGATAACGTAGATAAGTGAATTGTGTGTGCATCTGTGAAGATAGAACTTGGTGATACAATTGTAACCCAAATACCTAAATTTCATACACAGTAAAGATTTATGATTTAGAACGCACCGGGAGAATTCAAGTCGTTCACAGTTCAGTGGACTCAAGGTGGCAGACCCCCCGATCCATCACCAGCTGAAGCACACGTTTCGGCGGCAGAGGAAAGGGAGAACGGCGCCGGCGCACCGTAATACCAGCACTGTGTAGATCTCAATACCAGCATGGACAACGCACCGTAATACGTCTACGCTGGACACTAGATGGCGTTAGTATGGATTGAAGTTTCGTCTACTCGACACTAGATGCCGGATGGCGTTAGTATCGATAGATTAGTTTCGTTCACTCAACACTGGATACCAGGGGCCCTAGCCAAGATGCAAACGCTCCTAACGTTTTTCTTTTCTATCGCTCAAAATGTATGGGATGACATTCTCGTTCGTAACGAGAAACCACGTGGTCAACTGTCATCCCATACATTTTGAGCGATAGAAAAGAAAAACGTTAGCAGCGTTTTTATCTTGGCTAGGACCTCAGGGCCCGTATCATGGTCGCGTTTGTCGCGGTGGGTAAAGCATCCGTCACTCTCACACTGTATTTGTCAGAATGTGACGGATGTTATATCCACGCTTAGTCACGCAATAAACGAAGCCATAATAAGCCCTCAGATGGCGTTTGAATTGATAGATAAGTTACGTTTACTCGACACTGGACACCGGATGGCGTTAGTATCAATGGATAAGTTACATTTACTCGACACTGGATACGATGGTGTTAGTATCGATAGATAAGTTTCCCCTACTCGACACTGGTTGGCGCGGTTATTAAACAAGAATCTGTGTTGTGTCAAGTTCTGCGTCGCTGTGAAATTTGACCAGGGCCTCTATTCAGGTGCGTTAAAACGATATCGTGTTTGACACGTTTAGGAATCGTTTATGTCCATAGATCGTTATCGCGGGAGCAAAAACAAATCTGTTATAGAACACATGTAACAGATTGTCTGTTTAGTAAAAAAGGAATATTATGCCTACGAACTTCAAACCTCTAAGAAGTTCCTCATATCTTACACAAAGTTTTCTCGGGATAGACATAGTTGGTCAAAGAAATTTTCATAATAAGCTAGCAATATGTGTTTTTTTTAATAGTTTAATTTAGCTTCACCTTCTTCTTCTTCTTCTTGTTTGTTAGTGGCTGTTAGCTTCAAATCTTGCAATCGATTTAACATACACGTATTGAGACCCCGTGACCATGCAGAATTACGATACCTCCGATCTTTAAATCCTGATGCTGTAGATGGTACTGCTTAGCTTAATGACATTAATACTAGATGATTCATAAGAGGTTTTAAAACCCGTTTTTCAATGTTTAATTGAGGATGATGATACTCAGTATTTAAAATTATCAACTTTGTATTTTTTAAGGCACCTAGTTATACCTTTCCCATAGAGACGCGCCACTATGCGAGTGTCGCTTCTGTTATTGCCTACTTGTCATAATCTTTGAGTACTGTCAAATCGTATTTGCTCCCGCGATAACGATGTATGTTTATGTCACAGTCGCCATTATTGTAAATGACATAAGAGTTATCAAAACTTTGACAATAAGGGAAACAGGTCAAAAACGATATCGTTATAACGCAGTTGAATAGAGGCCCTGTCGTGGACGCCCGAGGTAAAGTTGGGCTAGAATTACTTGTAAAACGTAGAGCTCTTTGACAACGACAGGTTTGCAGCATGATATGTTTACTAATATTATAAATTTCTTGATAAAAATAAACATTTATGCCTTTTCCTAATATATTTTGCAAATACGTACAAAAAGGAATAGTTAATATTTTTATCGTTTAATATGCACCTAAACTAAAATAAATCAACACAAAAATGCAAGAAAAGTTTATTTATCGTTAAAATGAAATAAAATATATGTAATATGCCACGGTAAATTACATAAAAAAAGAACTCTTAATTAAATTATACATCACCATCATTGATTTTGATTATTTGGCACATACTGCGTGTTCCCGTTCACAATTTGACTTCCTCCATCACTCATAGACACCAGTTTGTACAGAGGCACGTTATTAGCTACCTGGTAACTTGATACTTGTGGGTTCACGTAGTACAAACTACTTGGTACTTGGTTGCTCGGAACAGTGACTTCCGCGTACAGTTGTCCATTAATCAAGTAAATATTTGGTACGCTTACAGGTACATAAGTATTTGCATTTACTTGGGCATTAGCTTGATTGTTATAATCGTAGTTAGGTGCGACGTATTGTGAACCAATGTAAGATCCAGTGCTTGGAACATGGTTTACGTTGGAACCAATGTTTGGGGTCGCATATTGTACATCGGTGGCAACATTTGGCACAACATTTGCTGTTGGCATCGGGTAATTTACATTCGGTGTATAATTTACGTTAGAACCAGCGTTTGCAACGTGTTGTGGATTAATAACATTCGTGTTAAGTTCGCTTGGTACTTGTGTTTGAAATGGTATATTCCCAAGCATAGTTGACATGGGTATTGCATTTTGATTTGTTTGTATTGGCTGATAACCCTGAACATTAGCTACTACTGGAACTAGCATGTAGTTTCCAGTGAGTCCAAATCTAGAAGACAAGTCTGAAATATCATTATTTCGCGCTATAGTATCATTTAATGTAATTTTAGGTTCTCCGTCGAGAGTCTCATTTTCTTGGGGTTTCATATAATTGGCAGATAATGTTTCGGTTGTAGTATCTTTGTTTTCCGTGGTAACTATAACTGGTTCTTTAACATCGCCGATTTTTACAGTGCCTGTCTCTGTATATTTTGAAACTATTGGATTAGTAAACACATCCTTTCTCTCTTCTTTAGGAACTACTTCAGAAATGAGTGGTAACGGTACGTTTTTAACTTCTAAATCAATGCCAGTCTTACCATCTTTAACATCGCCATGTTCATCAACTATAGCAGCATATTTTTTTTCGATTGCTTTTTCAATTATGCCTATTGGTTCTTCATCGTGCGGAAATATGATTGCATCAAGGTCTTCCGACTTTGGTTCAGTGATGTGATCATCAGGTGGTGTTCGTTGTTTGTTAAATCTCCCACGCAAGATGCGGCTGTCAACCAGACATGCGCAGGTAACGATTAGGATGATCTGCAAAGAGAAACGAAGCAAAATCATGAAAATAATTAAAACAAAACTAACCTGATTAACCCTTCGCGTTTGTGTTCACTGACTCTAATGTTATTAGATAAAATAATATGAAAATCAAAGAATCTGCCGCAATCAGCAGGATAATTGTAGATGGGAATACGTTTTTCTGATCACAAACTACAATTAATATCTACAATGCTTATATCAAATCATAAAACTCAGGCACAATCTGGGGCCCATTTCATCAAAGCTTGTAACTCGTTATACAAAAGTCTTGGAAGTCAATTTTAAATGCGTACTGATAAAAATACTACCACTTCCACTTGTATTACAAGTAACAAACTTTTATAAAATGGGCCCCTGCTCTACAACATTAGACACCAAAATAATTTATTGCAAAAAATATTGTTTTAATAAAGTCAGACTCACCCGTACAAGAGTCGCCATGGTTCAAACTGCGCAAGCGAAATTTTCTAAGTGACAAAGCTATAATAAATCAATTAACGTAAATGCCAACCGGTTTTGGTTTTTTTTATGACTCATTAAAAGAACAGTTTCAAATACTTCAATCTTAATACGAATATCATTGTTGTACTGAGCTACTCATTCATGAGGCACTTGAAATGTCACTATATTTGTTAGATGGTCACACTTCACTTCGTTGTAACTATTAAAAAAAAAAACTGCCAAAGTTGAAGTTGTTTATCGCTATTCCCTCAGGGTCCGTCCAATTTTTTGGAATTAAAAGTACAAAGGGACCTATGTCCTTTCCTGGGACTCAATCTATCTCCATACCTTTCATCATGTCGGTCACTGTGAACTCATCGTGAGGGAACTCGACTTTAATGCTTATCTTCTCTGCTTGCTTGACGTTTACTTTGACGTATCTTTTATTTATTTATTAAGGATTTCCAACAGATACATCTTACTAATGCTTAATTCTAGGTAATTTACAATCTAGGTCGATGCCTATCCAATTAGAGGAAAACACAGCTTACGCCAGTGTTTTTAAACTACAACAGCTTCAAGAACTTAATTAAAAAAAAAAAAAAAATACACCTATCTATGCTTTAACTATGACTAAAGTGTGATCAACTGATTACCGCAAGTGATGACACACTTTATAAGTTTAAAAGTTTAAAATACATTGGTTTTATTTTATCTATCTAATTTGATGACCATCTCGCCACATCCAGGGAGCTAATAATATGTTAACACTTTCCTTTCATATATTTTGAGACAGTCGTGGAATATATCAGCTCCCACGGAGTTCGGGAGACTCTTTTGACGGGCATCTCGGTAAGATGAGCTTATTAATACCGGCCCTAAGTATTTAGAACTATAATAATGTTTAGAATAGTGTAGCAGTTAGTATGGAAATCAGTGACCCTGCCTACGCCTATTGGTGCATCTCATAAATCTGAGTTTCAAGGCAATCGTTATTAGTTACTAAATTAATGTGCGCACGGATGCGTTCACGCTTCGCTGCGTCACTGCGATTCGTGGAATCGATACTTACGTAACACATGCAATAAGAGGCCGTAGCCAAAATGCGTTCGCTAACTACCGTTTCTATTCGTTTAGTTTTTAAACCAATCGCGTCACTGGTAGATCACGTCATACGAAAACTCACGTGATCTACCAGTGACGCGATTGATTTAAAAACCTAACGAATAGAAACGCTGGGTAGCGAACGCATCTTGGCTAGGGTGTTTTGTCTAGGGCCTAAGGTATTGGAAAACAGGTTTCTATTTTTAATCTTTAACTGAATGAATGTTTTTTTAATATTCGTTTTTTATTTCATTCCTTTTAGTGATAATAATTATTAAATCGAATTCGCATGTTTCATTTTTCAATCCTCTTACATACAATGACTGCTACCGCCATCTTTTATCGGGTAGCGGAACTATGCAACATATTGTAATACATTTTGTGGAACTTAATCTTCAAATACTAGACGATGATTGAAAAAAAACATGCCTATTCGTTCTTTTATTCTCAATTTTGGTGTTTGTTATTTTGGTACTATTGCTAACACATGTTTTTATTACAAAGACATCACCTAGCCTATGTTACTCGAGGTAATTTTACTATTCTAATGATACCCAATACGCATTTGGTTCAGGCGTTAAGAAGTCATCGTGGAATAAAGAAACTCAAAAATACATACATGAATCCTGAAAACATAACACTCGTTTTTTTGGCACGGTTACGGCGGTTTGGCAACTCCTTTGTGGATTGAAATGAAAACACTAACCTACCTTTCACTTAAATAGTTTACAAAAAGTCTTTCAAGAAAATTAGTATCTAACTAATCACACCCTCGAGGATTAAACTCACAGCCAAAGTTTGCGTATCTTCGGATTTATATTCCTATCTAGATACACGAGTAACAGGTAACGCCTGACAAGTTTCTATTTGGCCCTATTTCAATACAAGTTTGTATTGAAATAGGGCCAAATAGAAACTTGTCAGGCTTTACAATGCATAGAGGACGCTCACTTTGTAAGCGTAGAATTGAATTCCAGCTACTCATTATTTATTAAAGTTGGCGGTTGATTTTAAAAAACATAATTTTAGTCCACTTCTAGAGTACATCAATTTCAGGTCAAATTCAAATTCAAATTCAAATGGTTTATTGCATGTCACATTACAAATATTAAAGATGGGTTTACAGAGAGGTATTCATGTGACGCCCTGCAAGGGCATAGCAACTGAGACAGTAGGGCTTTTTCTAAATAGGTACATGCATTGCGATTATGCTAAACTTGAGTATTACACACAAAATTAACAATTACAGAGATTTCAATTATAATAATAAACATAATAAGTAGTAAGTATAGAATTATTCATTGCTAAATTTACTATTGAAAAAGTCACTTATACTATAGAAACATTTATTACTTAAGAATAATTTTAATTGTCTAATAAATAATGTCAATTTAGTTATGTTTTTGATTGAGTTTGGTATGTGGTTATATATTTTTATTACCATTTGATGGGGACTGGACGCAATAATTTTTAATTTAGTAAAGGGTAATTTCAGTTTATTTAAATTTCGATCATTTCTTTTTATAATTGTATTTGTATGAGTCTGGTATAAATTTATATGCTTTCTAACAAATTTACATGATTCTAGGATATAGACGGATGTGAGGGTGAGTATTTTGTACTTGATAAAGTGAGGTTTACAGGAGTCCATTTGGTTAATATTAGCCAGTATCCTAATGCACTTTTTTTGCAAGATAAATATTGTATCAACCTCACAACAATTTCCCCACAATATGATTCCATATAATATTCTGGAGTAAGCGTATGCATAGTACGCCGAAAGTGCAGTTTGGAAGTCAGTCACGCGTTTAAGATGCTTGAGAGCATATATGAAAGAAGATAACTGCTTGGATAGTTTTTGTATATGTAATTTCCAGGTTAAATGGGTGTCTAGGTGTACGCCTAATAGAGTCGCGGAGTTAGCTGATTCTATGTTTATGTTATTGTGGCTATATGAAATAGGTAGTGCTGGTTTTTGGTAGGGTTTAAATTGGATTATTTTTGTTTAGTTAAGATTTAGCTTTAGATTATGTGAGTCCAACCAGTGAATAATTTTGTTAAGATTTGAATTTAATTTACTTTCAGCTTCATTAGCGGTTTTACAAGAAAAAAGGACAGAAATATCATCCGCGAACAGCACGCAATGGTCATTTAGTATATTTGGAAGGTCATTAATATAGATCAAAAAAAGAATACATCCTAATACGCTACCCTGAGGGATAGAGCCAGTGAGCACGACTCTATCAGATCGGATATCTTGGACCCGTTGAGGCTGCGTTGTCAGTCAGTCACGGGAGAGAATTATATGTTTAAAAGAAGATGTAGAGTACATGTAGAAGTTTTTAGAGTTGTTGGTATTTCTGTAGCTCTGCCTACCCCACTCTGGGAATGAAGTGATGTTATGTTTGTACTAGTTTCTGCCCGCGACTTCGTATGCGTATCAATCAGTTCCCGAGGGCGATAAGAAATGTACCTTATGTGTTAATTCAAGCATAAGCTGTTTGCATTCCAAATTTCACTAAAATCCGTCGAGTAGTTTTCGCGTGAAAGAGTAACAAACATCCATACTTACAAACTTTCGCGTTTATATTATAATATTAGTAGGAAAGGATGTGTATATGAAGATGTAGTACTTGTGCTTGTAGTACTGTTAGGCGATGGGCTTGCAACCTGTCACTAATACACTGGTAAACTTCTTGGCCTGATTGTGCAAAATGTGGTTGCAGAATAATTGTAACCAAGTCTTTTTAGCGTTGTTGGTATTTCTGTAGCTCTGCCTACCCCTGGAAATGGGGGCGTGATGTTATGTTTATACAACGTGTTACAAAATAATCCGTAAAAAAGAAATTACGAAACTAGTGTCAAACCTAGTATACTGTATACCTAAGATACTGAACTGACGTTATTTAATAAGGGTTGACACTACTTTTGTAATTTCTTTTTTACGGATTATTTTGTAACACGTTGTATATTTGTAAGAAGATGTACCTATTTCCGGAATCGTAGAACCTTGGTTTTTTTAAGACAAAAGTGAATAGGTTTTTTTTCTGGGTAAGCGTGTGCCACCTTCGACTTCGTCATCACTTAACATGGGGCCCTATCCAAGATAGCCAAGAGCAAACGCTCCTAACGTTTTTCTTTTCTATCGCTCAAAATTTATGGGATGACCGTTGACCACGTGGGTTTCGAACGCACTTAGAATGCCATCGCATAGATTTTGAGTGATACAAAAGAAAAAACAGTGTTTGCATCTTGGTTAGGGCCCCTGGTGAGCCTGAGGTCAAACGCAAACCCATTTCTGTTTTTTTTAAGCATTGTGGGGGCGATTTTTGAATTTCTAGCACTAGAAAGTTTTACTCAAGTGAGCAAAAACGGTGAAACCGTATTTTTGAAATATGTGCGATAGAAAATGTAAAAATGAGTGGTACGCATCATTCGTTTTCGATTCTATCATTAGAAAATTGTTTTGATATCAGTGACAAGCAAACACAAACCACAGATGTTTAACTTTCAGAAAACATCAAATGACTACTCGAATCATAGACAAAGCACCTTGGCGGCGTAAACGTTTGATTTAATAGTTTTAAATACTTTTTTTTTGTCAAACAGTATTAAAAACACTAAAAGTGTAGTTATACATCAATAATAGTATAACAATAAGCCATAATAACAATTTATTAGTTTCGCCGTGTCGCATACCTGTCTTTATGTCCCACAAGCATTCAGGAGCATGATAAGTCCTAGCCGTTTTCTTTGCTTGTGTACACGTTAAAGTAGCAAATTTTGTAGAATGTATTTGGTTTTAGTCTGGTTTTCGTGGTCCTTGACCTACTTTTCCTGCGGAGTGCATTTTGTGCACTATACAGATTAAAAATGTAGTGAGTGGTTTCCACAGATTAGAAGGGTATGTCAATTATATAATTGTCACAGACTAACAGTAATAAGGGATACGTTATTGTTATCATATCATAGATAAGGTCAAGTTTAGTTTCTTATTTTATTTTTCTTGTTTTTTTAAAGTAACACACTATATGGTGCTGTGTAAAGCGGTGTTTGCACGAGGAAATTGTATAGTTACGTGGCATACCTACTGTATGATGTTCTTGTTTTTTAATTGTTTTTTTTATTAGTGTTTTGCATGTGCGATCGTGGCGTCATTGCGCCGTGTCTTCACCGATTGGTCACAACAGAAGAACAGCACCACGCTGAGTTGTGACCATTTCGTGACAAATTATGTTTAAGTTACCGTTAATGTTTAAATTGTTTGTACTTGTTTGCCAGTTTTGTCTCGAATAAACTATTTCTATTTCTATTTCTTAATTTCTAATTAGGTCGTATGTTAATTTATTTTAAAATATGATTTTAAAAACCTGTAATCGTCAACTTCCTACTTTCGAGTGAGGGCTTTCAAAAACACACGATAATGGGTTCATGCGAAAACAATCGTGACATATTTTAGTGTGCTAATATTTTCTATCATTCGACTTTAATTTCGAGCACTCGAAAGTCAAAAATCGCCCCCCAGCTATGTCTCTAAACAACCGCATCATTTTGATTCGGAAACGTTATTGAAAGAAACAAACAAACATACTTATAAAACATAATTAGTTCATCGGATACATCATTGATAGGGCAGGGCTACTTGCAAAAAGGAAGTATTGAATTTATAGTACGGAAATGCGCTCTTTCCCGGCGGCTAAAAAACGTAGATAACATTTTTATTACAGTTCTGTCTGTCGGTCCGTCAGTACGCCAATTACTCAACAGCCGTTCGCGATGAAGATCGCTGTACTTGTAAGTATTGCTTTGATTATTAAAACATTTAGTATTAATTACTCGAATGTCACAAATCTGAAGACACGGTGGCCTAGTTGGTAGTGACCCTGCCTCTGAAGCCAGCGGTCCCGGTAAGGGCAAATATTTGCGTGATGAACGCGAATATTTGTTCCTGAGTCTTGGATGTTTTCTATGTATTTACATACATACATACATAAAGTCACGCCTTTATTCCCAGAGTGGGGTAGGCAGAGCTACAGAATTACCAACAACTCCAAAATCTTGTTGATAATTCTGTAACCACATTTTCACAATCAGGCTAAGATGTTTACCAGTGTATTAGTGACAGGTTGCAAGCCCATCGCCTAACAGTATTAATTTCTATGTACTTAAGTATGTATTTCTCTATATAAATATGTTTTTTGTTGTCTAGTACCCATAGTACTAGCCTAGAGCTTAGTTTGGGACTAGGTCAATTTGTGTGAGATTGTCCCCTGATATTATTTATTTATTATTATTTAATTATGTCTATGAAGATAACGTCATTCTGCCTCAGACTAAATTGTCCGCGGCCTCTATTCCGCTTGCTAACACCATAATCAGAACTCGTTAGCTTAGTTAGTGGTGACTGCCTACAGTTCCTGGGTTCAAATCCCAATGGGCAGATATTTGTGTGATAGCACGAGTATTTGTTCCTGAGCCTAGGATGTTTTCCATATATTTAAGGACCTATATATTTGTCTGTATAAGTAAGTTTATCGTTGTCTAGTACTCATAGTACAAGCCTAGAGCTTAGTTTGGGACTAGGTCAATTTGTGTGACATTGTCCCCTGATATTTAGTTATATTGCCTTTCACATGTAATCGTCATTGCTACGTTCGCATTGTTGTGTTACGGTGTGGGGATAAGAACCGGTGAATTTACTAGCATAGAGGCATTCCATCTTAGTCCTCAGGGTTGGCAGCGCATTTGAGGTCTTAGGATTATAGTCTTGAGAATTCAAATGTCTATGGGTCTCAGATTCCACTTATCATCAGGTGGCCTAGGTGCTCGTGTGCTCGTGTGTTACCGTATTGTTTTCTTAACTCGGCCGCCATTATAATAATGTCAAAGGCAATATCGTTTTACCCAGTAGGTTTAGGCTTAGTATTTTTTTAACCATAATGTAAAGTGTTATAAGTTTACCGTGTGTGTTTGACGACACGCTAGCCTAATTGATAGTGACCCTGCCTTCCTGGGTTCAAACCCCGGTAGGGACAAATATTTGTGTGATGGATAAGCACGAGTATTCATTCCTGAGTTTAAAGTTTAGTTTGGGACTAGGTTAACAGTGTTCGCATTGTTGTGTTCCGGTGTGGGGATAAGACAACCGGTGAAATTACTAGCATAGAGGCATTCCATCTTAGTCCTCAGGGTTGGCAACGCATTTGAGGTCTTAGGATTATAGTCTTGAGAATTCAAATGTCTATGGGTCTCAGATTTCACTTACCATCAGGTGGCCTGGCCTGAGTGCTCGGGTGCCTTCTCCTTTATTATATTTTAAGTATTGTGGAATTGTAATAGAAAGTACCGAGCAGGATTAATTATTCAGGGCCTGTTTAATACACTGAATGAGTGAGACGTTCGTCTGAAGACTCGTCAAAGAGAACGCCAACTCATTAAATATTTGTCTAAATATTCTTGTTATTAATTACTTAAGGAATACAATGATATTTAATTTCAAATTTTTACTTCGTTTTAGGTTGTGACGTGCACAAGTAACGTTCATTTAGTCTTATCTGGTACAGTCAAGGACTTTAATTGTTATGCCACTACGGAACCCTGTCATAATGACAGAGTTAATCATTAAGCTTAGCTTTCTTTCATGTGGTAGTGGCAAAACAGTTAAAGTCTTTAACTGTATACATATGATAAAAAACCCTACTGTAAATATAAAATATATTCGTTGTGGTGCATTGTATGTATTGTCAACCAATTTGAGTCCTAGGCCACTATTGACTATGTCAAAATGACTTTGTCAACCAAAACATAAGCGACTTCATTGAACTTGGTTTACAACGACACGTTGACATACTCCATAGTGGCCTAGGAAGCATAGTGGTTAACTGGACATATGCAAACTGTTATTTAAATAAATACACAAAACAGGCATTCATGAAACAGACAACAGAATTCTGCATTAACCTTTGTGTTGAGAAAGTTGGTTGCCCTTGCCTTGTAGACACGTTTTCCCCGCCTAAGTTAGTATAGTAATTATTGGATCCTAAAAGTCACCTAAAACAAATCGCGTGTTTTTTTTTTAATTATAATAATTGAAATGAAGTTCTCACTATTCATTTCATTTCATATTCTGGGTCCCAAGATACAGGCTCTGCCTAGTTTGGGTCCCACCGAAAACTCAATCTTGTAAAAATTTAGACAAATAAATGTTATTAATGTTATTGTTATGTTATTTACATTGCAGTGTCTCCTCCTCATGGTAACGTTGATGCATGCAGCATCCATTTACCCTTCCGAGGACCAAGCGGTCCAGCCGCTGACCACCCTGCCCGCCAGGCGTAAGCGCTTCATCCTGGACTGGTTCGACGACGACGACGACTACTTCGACGACTTCCCGCTGCGCCGGCGCCGCCCCTCGCGGCGCTTGGTGCAGCTCGCGCAGATGATCAGACAACTAGCTGGACCCGGGGGACTTACTCCTGCGCAGGTAACACAGAAATAGAACAGACCAATAAAATTTGATAAATCCCACGACTAGGTGAAAATTAAAAAAAAACGTTCCTATCAAAACTTTCATTTTTGGGTGAAGATTTTTCAGTCGACTATACTTTTTTTTGCATACTTATTCACTGCTTCTCAAGACTAACCTAATGAGTCCAAACACGGTGGGTCTACTTTAAGTATAGCGGTGGTCCTGTCGCCAACTTCTAATTCAAGCATGAGACCAGCTCGATGATGCGATATTATTATAGTGTCATCAAAGTTCAAATTCAAATTCAAATTCAATTTATTGCTTTTTTATAATGTCACATGCCTATCCTAAGAAATTACAGTAACACCATGAACCCTGGATCATGGTCCTGGTTACGTAGGTATACCAAATTTCAGCTCAATCGGCCTCCGTGAAGTGGATAAAAATCTCGTTCTACTAAAAAATAAAGCCTCATCCAGGCACTTGAAGCACCTCTTGGGTGCTGGCCCCACCAAGGGATCCTGGCCGAAGCCCAGCTTATAATGGATCCGGCCTGCTACCAGCAGGGGCTTCGGCACCGCAACCGGGCACTGGCTCAGGCATGCAGACATGACGTCAGTTCATTCCCAGAGTGGGGTAGGCAGAGCTACAGAATACCAACAATTCTAAACTTGTTGATAATTCTGTAACCACATTTTGCACAGTGAGGCTAAGATGTTTACCAGTGTATTAGTGACAGGTTGCAAGCCCATCGCCTAACAGTTCTACAAGCCAGGGACCGGCCCGCTATCCCATTCAAGGGGTTTGGAGCGGTTTTTTATAAGGGTTTTACTTAGAAAAGCCGTATCGCTTAAAAGCCGGTCGGTTTGCTTTTAAAATCCGTTATCCCATTCAAGGGGTTTCGAATGGGTTTTGTAAGTCTTTTACTTAGAAATGCCATTCGATATGCTTTTTAAAGCGCTATTTATAAGGGTTATCTGTGCTTTAGCTGTTAAGGTTTCCCCTATAGTGAATGGTTAGTTTAACAAATAACTTAGTCACATATTTCGTTCCAAGAGGTTATTCTTTTAGTGGGGTATTCTATTGAGAGGTTAGTCTTTCAAAGGCTTTTATCGGTGAATGGGTGGGCGGGTCCCTGCTAGAAGCCTTTATATCCTTAGTCACCTCTCACGTCATCCACGGGGAGACACGGAGACAACTACACGGGGCATTACAAATTCCAAAAAAAAGGTGTAAATATATCTGCGGTATAAAGATTGAGTATATATAGACTATTACGGTGTCCTGCAACAAGGCTAAACAATTCCCTAAATTATTTTCAGATGGGAAACATACAACAGAACCTCCAGAGCTTACAGATGTTGCGTAACGTCCAGAACCTGATGCAGGTGCAGAATATTCAGCCACAGCCGAGCACTATGCAGCCCGTAACGGCTGCCGGGTAGAACCTTATGATGGAAAAGCCACAGCGAAAAGAGGAAGGTGGTCTTAGTCAAGAGCACCAAGATTAAGTTTGAGTATTTAGTGGTACAAAAAAATCTTAACATGAAATGAAACATTTTCATGTAAATAAAATACGGTTTTTGTTTTGATTCTATGTAATTTCATTATTCTTTTTAATCTGTAGCTAAGGAGTATCCATTTTTTTTCAATGTTTATAACGAAAACTGCCTGATATATAATTATAACATGGTGTTTATAAATTTCCATTGAAGAAATTTTCTTCTTCCAAATTATGTATTTAAAAACTGTGATGTTATTCTTGATAATTAAGTGCTTAAGCTCATAATTTAAGTTAAAAGTCTTTTTATAATTATGTTTAAAAGCTAGCATTTATTTAACCGGCTTTTATTAAAGGCACTGACACATCTCAAATCGATTACCTTATGATTGCATCTTGAAATTAGACACTAGGTATGTTTATGTAAATATTCTCTGATTTTAATAAATTATATTATTTTATCTTTTATTTTACCCGACTTCTGTTTTTTATCCTATATTTTATGATTTTATAATTAAATACCGACCAGCCCTCACTTCGCTCCGGTTTAAAGTATAATACATATGAACCTTCCTCTTGAATCACTCTATCTATTTAAAAAAACACATCAAAATCCGTTCCGTAGTTTTAAAGATATAAGCATACATAGGGACAAACAGCGGGAAGCGACTTTGTATTATACTATGTAGTGATAATGGAGTTTGCTTGTTTCATTTTTAGACTTAAGTGCCTTAAAAAATCTTTACAATGTAATACTTTGAGAGTCACAATTTTAAACAAGTAATAACAATTTAATGTATTGTGGTATTGATAATAGAAGATACGTCTAAAATAAGGTTAGGTATCTTCGTGTATAAAGAATTTGTTAAAAGCTATGAAACGGACATCTGGCTGTTTTTACCCTGGTCAATTCAAAAACTCTTATGCCCTTATTTATAAAGTTAAAGTAACCATGGAGCAGCTAAGCCATGCTTTTTTTCATTATCCGTTGAATTCAAATGTCACAATGACAGATAAGGACAAAGCACGGCTTAGGTACTCCACGTTTATCAATAATTAGGAGATACCGGGACGGTGATAAACAACTTATGTGTGGATTGAATTGGTAGCAAAAACTAATAAATATACTTCTTCAGCGAATACGTTCTTCGTACAAACATAATCCTCCCAATAGTAAATTACACGGTTTATAATAATAATGAGTTAGTTTAGTTTTACTTCGTTTATTTAAGGCTCTAACAATCGCAATCATGTAAAGTTCAGATTTACATAAACACGCAATGTATACGTTACTAGTAATTTTAATGATTACTCACTCTAAAAAGTAGCAGTTATTTTGGTGCCGTGACCAGGATTACTACTCTAACCAAGCGTGCCTGCAATATTCATCATGAAATTACTTTTGGTGAGATCATTGTTATATTAATAATTTTATTTATTTATTTATTTATTTATTTATTAATCCATGGAAAACCAACAGCTTTACAAAAGAAATTAGAAACTAGAATAACAAAACATAGCCAATTACAGGTTCTCACATATAGCAATTAAGTAATATGAAAAAGAATAAGCCTAAGTTAAACGTTTAAACAGTGAGAGAGAGAGAGAAAAATACAATTAATTAATAACAACTACTACCTACAGGCCACCAAATTTTACTGTACGCAATAACCATGCCAACCAGCACCTGCACGCACACCCGAAAAATTTATCATATATGAAGATTGTTCACAAAATATTGAATTAATTTATTCTTTATAGAATTAATACTACTTGCAAAAATGTCAAAATCAATATTCCTTAACACACTATTCAAACTACGACCAGCTCTGCACAAAAAACTATTTTTCCTATAATTAGTAGAAGCTAGGGAAACCGAAATAGGACGAAAATACCGCACACTCCTAGTGGGAATATTAAAAGAAACTCTGCCCAATAAATCAGGACAATCCACATTGCCGTTAACTATATTCAATAGATACACTATATCGGCAACCTCTCGGCGCTTTACAAGCGGTAAAAGATGGTGGTGCTTACACAATTTAAAGTAGTCAGCGGAACTATACTTACATTTTAATTTATAGCATAGAAATTTGAGAAATTTTGTCTGCAAACGTTCGATCCTATCTATATAAACTTGATATTGGGGATTCCAGATCTGAGATGCATATTCCAACCTGCTCCTCACGTAAGCACAATATAGGACTTTCACGGTCTTAGGATGTGAAAAACAAGCTGAACTACGCATAATAAAACCAAGAGACTTAGCAGCTTTAGACACGATCTCGTTAATATGATCATTAAAAACAAGTTTAGAATCATGAACAACCCCCAAATCACGCATGCTCGATACTTTTTGAAGAATGCTACCTTTCAATGAATAACTAGAAGATATGGGATTAATTTTACGTGAAAAAGTTAAATAAACACATTTTGAAGGATTGAGGTCCAACTTATTGAGATGACAGTAAAAATCAAGCCGGCGCAGATCGGATTGTAAGGCAACAGCATCCTCCGGTGACGCAATTTCGGCAAAAATCTTCATATCATCTGCAAAACAAAGTACCCTAGCAAACCGGAAACAACATTTAATATCATTAACAAAAACATTGAAAAGGAGTGGTCCCAACAACGACCCCTGGGGAACTCCACTGGGAATAGTCACCCAGCTTGACATATAATTGTTAATGACAACTGACTGACATCGGTTTACTATGTAGGACGCGAACCACCTCAAGAGGTCACCCCTGATTCCAACTAAATAAAGCTTACCTAATAATAAGTTATGGTCAATCCGATCAAATGCTTTACTGTAATCAGTATAGATAACATCTACCTGACGACCTTCATCCATTGCCTGAGATACAGTATCGTTTAACACAGCCAGATTAGATACTGTTGACCTACGTTTCACAAAACCGTGTTGGGCAGGATCCAAGGAATTTTTCAACGCTGAGGAAACCTGCATGTGGACTACCTTTTCCATAACTTTGGCTAGAATGCATAGTTTGGAAATAGGCCTATAATTAGTCACATCTGTCTTCGGTCCCTTCTTCAAAACCGGCGTGACGAAGGCTAATTTCCAAACCATAGGCACTGCACATTCGGCAAATGAACGACGAAACAACAATACAATTGGCTTGGTAAGAGCTTCAGCGCAGTTAATATAATATAAAGCAGGTACCTGATCTGGACCCGCAGATTTGCCAGGATCTAAATTCAATAAAAGTTTGGTGATCACAACAGGATCAACAGAGATACTGGCAACATCACTGGTTGGGTCGACATCATTCCGAAAGATATCCTGATTACGTACACTGGTACTGATAGCTGACGTTAAAAAACTTGTTTGAAAATAATCAGAAAAAACATTGCAGATGTCCATACCCGTATTTGCTATAACATCCTTAAACTGCACACTACTAGGAACACCATAGGATTTAGAACGAGATTTAATAAAAGACCAGAACTGTTTGGGATTTTTAGCTATATTAGCTTCAACCATCTCGATATATTTAAGAAAGCACTGTTTTTCCAAACACCTAACCCTATTCCTCTGAAATTCGAAAGAAACAAAATCACACTTGTTACCATATATTTTAAATTTGCGATGGTATTTATGCTTTTCTTTAATAGCCTTCTTAAGCGAAGATGAATACCAAACGGGGAATGTGCTCAACGTAGTAAGCTTATGCGGGACATGTTTATCTCTCAACACAATGAATTTAGCATAGAAAAAATCGACACACTGATCCAACGTACGACTTGAAAACTCAAGGTCCCAATCTGTATTAAAGAGGTCCAAATTAATTAATTTATAATTAGCTTTATTATAAAAATATTTCATACTTGACGCCAATTTTAAAGAAGCATGCGAGACAAACGAAACGGTTACAACTAAAGCTTCATGATAAGGGTCAATAGGTACAAGCGGAGTCTGACACCGCACAACCGCTACTTCATCACTACAGAGCACCAGGTCCAATATCTTGCCAAATTTATTAGTCACACCATTATATTGACATAAATCGAGATAATTCAACTCGTCGACCAGGCTACATTCATCCGCTGAAGCGTAATTGGTGGGTATTAGGTGGCGGTAAGCGGGTGTCCAGACAATGTTGCTTAAATTAAAGTCACCAACAATTAGGTATTTATCGTCTGAATTAGAATTATTGAGCACCACCTCACCCAACCGACACAGAAAGTTAGAAAGCTGATCGGAAAAAGAATAACCTTGACCTTGTTTACATAAGTATATAACACATAAATGCAACTTAATCGTAGCGTTGAGAGTGTTTTTTAAGATCAAAGTAAGCCACAGATCTTCCGCTGAGGATTGGTAGGCAGTTTGCGGAACGATAGCCAACTCCTTACGTGTAGCAATAATGACACCACCCCCGCGACACTGCCCGGTCAATGCTAGGTCCCGATCCCGCCGCCAAACAACATACCTATCATCAAAAAGTTCCGCGTCCGCGATACCGTCAACAAGCCACGTCTCCGTCAGCAAAACAATGTCATAGGACGCTAAAAGAATATTGCGATAAAAGTCTAATGTTTTAGAACGAAGTCCTCTAACATTCTGATAATAAATAGAAAGCGACCCGTTATCATTATTAGCCATTACTATAATAAAAACCTAAATTCAACAATAGCAGCAAAACAAAAAATAAATTTCTAGAACAAACTAAATAAGCATAGATTGGGACTTTATAGATAGGTGCGATGATTATGTGCGAAACGTTTAGTAAGAAAAGGCAGACATAGAATAAATCGACTTGAAATTTAAATTCAATAATCTCCATATACGACATAATAAGTGCGCCATGAGTGTAACAAGGCAAGCAGTAGTAATTAACGTAAATGTAATAGAAATTGCAGGGAAAAAAAGAGATAAATATAATTTTCATATGACAATCTTCAAATGTGCCAGGGTGATTAGCGCAGGTAGCTGGCCGGGCGGCGGCAAGCCGCGATAACAAACAATAGCAACCGGTATGACCTGAGGTTCTCAAACTATTATGGTATAATTTAATGAAAACAAAACAAGATTTAGCTACAGAAAAAGCTATCAGGAGGGCCAGTGCTACAAAATAACAAAGACCTACAAAATGAAATAGTACATGTATCATACATACAAACACTATTTTAAATAAGCTGCACACTATAACAACTTGTTTAAATCCGCTTGGTTACCAATGATGAAGATTTTCGATGAGTCATCTTTGCGCACATGAATTTTCCCGAATTTTACCCAAATATACATATAACCTTTCGGCTTAAGCAATGATTTAACAGATGTGAGCAATTTTTTGTAATCAGGAGTTAGGTGGTCATTGAGAAAGACACGCTGCGCATCACCACCAAAGCCGATTTCACTGGTGAACAATTGCTTCTTGGCACGCGCAGAAGCTATTAAATCTTCCTTTACATAGCGGTTAATAAAACCAACTATAATATGTTTTTCTCTTGCATTATGGGTTGGTACCCGAGAAATGTAGTTAACACTAGATCTCTGGATTGGATAACTAATTGCTGACGATATCTGATCTAGAATTTTAAACAAATCTTCGTTTTGCTTCACTGGTACACCTTTAATCTCAACATTGTTCAATCGCTGCCACTGATCTCTGCTAACATTGTCACTCTTGAGGACGCTTAGCTCATTTTTTAGGATCTGGACATTATCCTTAAGACTTGATAGCTCTAATAGCTTAGACTCCGCTCGATCTAACCGTTTACTATGATCATCTAATAGTAAACTATTAAATTCACAGGATTTTTTGAGCTCATCCATTTCATTTTTTATGGCTTTGACGTCCTGCACAAGCACAGGCATGCTAGAGAGCTGGCACTGGATTGACCGCAGCTCCACCATAATGGACTCAAGCGAGGCCACTTCGATAGGTTGCGGAGATAAGGGCTCCGTTCTGCACACGGAACATTTCCATAGGGCTCGACGGTCTGATCCTAGTCTGCGGTAACCCTGTTCAGTCACACCCGCGCAGCAGAAACCAAAAAGCTTTTTACACACGCAACATTGGGCACTATCATTGACAGCGTTATTACAACGACCACACTGCATGATTGGAATGTTGTACCAAACTGGATTAAATAAATACAAAGTTTGACAACCACTGATACTAACGCACTGGACTTATACGCGTCTTAGTTAAACGAGGGCTCAGAGCTGACTTTGTATTAAAAATACAAGAAAAATGTTAAACTTATATTAGCTATTAATATGAGGAGTCATAGGATGTGCAGGGAAATAGACAGGGTGAAAAGAACAGAAAATGGGAAGAGGAGTTTGAGCCCCTGGTAGTTTCAGTGATGAAAGCTTTTCACGCATGTTTATAACATTAAAGGAAAGTTCGTATTGCTTTGGTGGGACTGGTCTATTTGTACAATAATCAGTAACTGGCTACAGCATAGCAGTTAGGCAAAAGAATCGAATCGATCAGTTCAAACAATAAGAAAAAACCCTGTGCCTCTGGTTCCAGGTCCTTCTCCTAGCCACCGCCTGCGCAGCCTCGGGCTACTCTGGCTACAACCAGTTCCAATACTACTACCCAGGCCTGGGACAGTATGATGGCTTAAAACAGTATGACTCCTACTTGGTGGGTCGCCAAGGCATAGGGTTTGACCAGCGAACTGCTAAGGCCTATGGATTCCGACAACCCCTGACTGCTTACTTGACTCAGGTCCTCAGGAGGTATCCGGAGAAACTCTAAAAGAGTGATTTGGTGGATTTAAAATAGGTATATACTTGGTGCGATCGGTGCGAATAATAAACACTAAGCATGAACATAATTGCCTAAATCCACAAGCGATCATTAAATGTAATGTTGCCTTGGCGAATAGGAAAGTGACAGGTGTCCTTACGGGACATAATTCTAATGAACATTTGTGAAACTGGGTGTTTTTTAGTTATTCATTAATTTAATACCAAACACAATGTATCATGAGTATCATCATCATGACGCGCCACTGAAAGCACCGGCTCTCTCGCGCACCTTTAATATTATATTTTCCAAGAATTGTTTAGATTTTTTTTCTTCTTTCGATCTTACTGTTTTTCGAGCCATATCTTACCGAATACAACATCTGAAGTTTTCATATATGTATTTATAAAAGCATGCTTAAAGCGTTTGTTTATAAAGTTGAATTAAATGCAATAACTTTCATTAAATGTTTTATTTTGCTAACATTTAAATTATCAAATACGGCACATTTGTTTTGATCAAGCGGTTTATCCTCGTAAGACCAGGTGTGCTATAGAAAGTACATAATTCAGACAATTCAATTTAAACCTTATTTCAAGTCTCATAAAGTTCATTTTTATTTGTTTCAAAATTGAAAAGAGTCATTTAAGTGCAAAGGTAATTGAACTTTATTTCCTTGCTGGTAGATTCAAATTCCTACTAACAAAAATCTACCGGATTGTAGTATGGTGGTCCTCAAGAGGTTATGGTTGTTCAGCTGGTATACAATTGAAATAAGGCGCTTCTCACTTGAGCCCTATTTATTTTAAATGCAGTGGCTGAGTAGGCTGATTTGTTGTCATGTTCTTTGTGTGAATTCACTTAAGTGACTCTTTGTTTTTTAAGGTTTGATGTGAATAGGCAGTAATTCAGTTTCTAAGTATACTTTTTTGTGCATTTGACGCTTGTTTTTCCGTTTTTACGATACTATAAAAATATACGTTTCTTGTATGAGGACCGCCTTTATTACTTCACTTTATTTAAAAAATATATACTCATACATACATAACATCACGCCTTCATTCCCAGAGTGAGGTAAGCAGAGCTACAGAAATACCAACAACTCTAAAATGAGTTGTTTATAATTCTGTAACTACATTTTGCACAATCAGGCCAAGAAAATTACTAGTGTATTAGTGACAGGTTGCAAGCCCATCGCCTAACAGTACTACAAGCCTTTATTCCCTTAGTCGCCTCTTACCACATCCGCGGGAAGACATGGAGTGGCACTATTCTATCCTGGAAACCACACGGAGTAAAAATATATCATTTAATTAAATAACACATTATCTATTACGTTTCAAAAGAAGTCAGGATGGACGGACGGACGGACCGACAGCGTAGGCATATTAATAGGGTCCCGTTGGGCTTATTAAGCGAAAATTGCGACTGTTGGAACCTTATGCAGAGTCCATCCGGTACGCCAAGCCTGAGGGCTTACGCACCACCCTAACTGGAGTCATTCATGAAAAAACTGAAATAACTTGAAACATGAGTAACGACCGCTAGCCTAGTTGTGGGCCGAGCATGCTGCCACGGGACTTAGTGTCTAATGACGTCAGACGGGAACTTATGTCAAATATTGTTATTATGGAATTATTACACTGACAGCCACCCGGGGATTAAGTTGCTTAGTAATAAAAGGACTCAAATCACACAAAACACACTTTTGTATTAAACCTTAGTCCTTTATACTTTAATTACGGTGGAATATGGAATAGACGAATCCCGACCCTATGTCAAAAGTTGTCTCTTGGCAGCGTGCACTGGTAGTGACCCTGCCTTCGAAGCTAGGGGTCCTGGGTCCAAATCCCGGTATGGGCAGATATTTGTGTGATAAGCACGAGTATTTAATCGTGATTCTTGTTTTTTTTCTATGTATTGAAGTATATATTTCTCTATATAAGTTAGTTTATACTTAATGTCTAGTACCCATAGTACAAGCCTAGAGCTTAGTTTGGGACTAGGTCAATTTGTGTGACATTGTCCTGTGATATTATTTATTTGTTTAAATTTAAATGCAATATCATACTTGTACGCCAATGAATACCCTTATTATTTTCTGCAGAACACGCGGTCATAAATCAGAAACATCCGCCTGTAATCGACAGATTTAGGTAGCTCATGTAGTTTAATAACCGGTAACATCCGATTAACAACTAACTACGCATAATGAGCTAGTTTCACTCACATCGCAGTGCATCGCCGCACAAGGACAAAGGATCCTGTACTATTTACGGCATTCCATTGTTAAGTGGGTAGGTGAAAAGGAAGACAGAGGTATAATATAACAATTACATAGCTTTGACTTAAAATTAACGTCTGGAAACCACATAAACGTTAAATAGTCCTCTTGGCTCTTGGGGGAGAAATACAACGACGGCTTAAATGGTATTTTGGTCAATTTTGTAAGTTAGAGCTTGTTTTAGAGCTCGTACATGACTTTTATCCTGGGTAAAAATTTGCTATGATATTAACTGCATTTTAATCTGTCCATTGGTTCCGGCACTTCCGGCTCTGCAAAATACAGAGGTAGTTAAAGAAGTCAAGTTTGTACACCGCTTGTTTGTGGTGCGATTGTAACGCTATTACGATCGCAGCTTGAAACTAAAAAGTATACTTAATATCATTGTTTGTCTTTGAATAAGGTTAAATAGAATAATAGATATTCAAGTTTGTCTTTAAGTCAGGGTCGCTCTGAAATTTGCGCCACGGCTTACTGCGACATAGTGATTCAGATTCAGAGTCAGACTTTATTGATTTTTAATTTTGAGAAGGGGCCTTTTTCAACGCAATTGTTTATTAATAATAACTATAAACAAATATCACTGGACAATGTGGATGGACTGTGTGAAAGATGATATGGCTAGAAAAGGAGTAACTACAGAGATGGAGACTAATAGAGAAGTGTGGAATAATTAGATATGTTGCGTCGACCCAAATAAGTTGGGATAAGGGCAGGAGAATGAATGAATGTCACACAAATTGACCTAGTCCCATACTAAGCTCTAGGCTTGTACTATGGGTACTAGACAACGATAAACATACTTACATGCAAGACTCAGAAACAAATACTCGTTGCTCATTATACAAATATCTGCCCTTACCGGGATTTGAACCCGGGACCGCCGGCTTCGGAGGCAGGGTCATCCCCAATTAGGCCAACGTGTCGTGTGTCGTTTCGTGTCGTGTGGTGTGTGTTGTTTTATTTGCCATTTGTGTTAAAATGTGTTCTTGTAAGTGTTTAATATAGTATTTCTATACCTATCACCCATTCTGGACTAACTGAAAATAGGTCTTCGGATGGGAAAACTGCTGTTGAGGTTGATGAAATGAAAGCAATTGTTTGGTAAGAGGCTAATTTACTCAGTCTTGTATTGTTACTACGTATTTACAGTATGTACAATTACTACAACTAAACCCGTTTGCTTAAACTAGAACTTAACTAACATGCACTTAGATATAACGCAGTTTATTTTGATTACAAAACTTTTGCAAGCATTAATCAGAAGTTCTAAATCTACATTTAGATTTATTAACTACGTATACTTAATTATTTCATTCGTTGTCCGTAAAGGAAAGCCTTTGGTCGTGTCATTATAGGTAATTTGAATGTTTGAAAAAATTATGTTCTTTGACAAATGTTTACTCCGTTAGTCGTGAACCGAGAGCTTCTTTATCTGATAACCTGTTCTTATCTTTTCCATCCAAACGTCTTATACGATAGTTATACAGAATGATAACGTAAATAAAAATGCAAAGTTGAAAAAAGAATGCACGTAGTTCAATGCCTAATTAGAAATAATAGTTTAAAAACAAAAATTGCATTTGGTTTGTGAGCTAATGTCGGGCGATGTTCCAGAAGTCTACTGTACACATCGTTTAATCGTAAGTATCAACTACGGCAAGCTATAGGGAGTCAAATTTCAAGTCAAAGTCCACAACATTTTCTGCCATCTTAAATTACTGCTGGCCGCGCACTCGCGTAGCGTCGGTGAAGTTGATGCGGCACTCCCGCAGCGCCATGTTGGGGCGCAGGAAGTCGCCGAGCGCGCGCGCGGCGCTGGGCCGGTCGAACGGGTAGCCCATCGCCTTCTTGTCGGGGTACTTGCGGTCGCGGATGCCGCAGTACGACGCGGCGTCGTTGCACGACCCCACGAGCTCTTGCTCGATCTGGGAAGATATTTTGGTAATTTAAATGCCAATCCAAAGAAGATGTGATGTGAATCAAGGTGGTAAAAAATATTTTTAGAGTATATAATTGTTTTGACTCTGCGCCTTTGACATTACATGGACTATAGCAGTTCTTATAGTAGATACGTATGCGTTTGTGATAGAAGAGGAATAATTTCAACGACTAACCCTGTCATCGTTCCAGTTGGAGACCATGACGAACAGCACCATTGGGTAGCCCCTGGTGGTTCCCTTGGGGAGCAGCATGTGGTGCGGCCAGCCGCAGCCGCAGAAGTCGAACTCGGCCGCCTGGTCGGAGCCGGCGTCGCCGGGCCGGTCCTCCTGGTTGCGGAAGGTGCGCTCGTAGGGGATGGTCACCGACGAGTCCTGGCTGCGGCGCCTGATGGTGTTGTTGCCAGGACGCACTGGGAAATTATAGGACTTGGTCAGGCAACGTTATAACCAAATCCGATCCAAATTATAACCTATAATAGTATAATACCCTGTTTTGACCGTACATTTAAAAGGTGGCTGACTCAAAAGTCTTACCTTTATCTTGATGACTTTGACCTTTTATTAGCTTTATGATTGTATTTATATTGTAATTATTGACATCATCTTTTCTATGATTTGCTTTTAATACATTTATGTACTTAACACGAATAAAAATGTATAATCCTTACTGAATAAAGAATTATGAATTATTAACGCTTAGCAATAGCTGAAGTGATTTCTGGAAGAGTTCTTATAAATAAACGAACACTGGGTAAGATATGGATGAAAAATCAAGTTGGAGTCTCTTGGTTACACCTAGAAGTGCCCAAGTATGTTTTAATGAGAATGTAGTTGTATTTTCAGCCTAAACGACCTATGGTGGGGCAAAGACGGTGAAGGACTAAGGAAGGGAAGGAACTAGGGAAGGCTTGATGCATGTGGTTCTTTGTAACAACCCTTATTATGAACTCTATACCCTGCTGAGGACTTCCAAATATTATGATGGCGATGACTTACATGCTTGCGAGAACTTGTCCAGCTCGATCATGAGCCGGCGCTGTTCTTCGAAGGAGAAGGCCTGCCCGCGCTCGTCGGCCGTCGGCGCGATGAAGATGCGTACCGTGCCCATCGCAGACTGCCCGCTGGTGTTGTTCACCTCGATTCTGAAGGTAAAGAGGTGATCATTTACAGAGATAGATTAGGATGGATTGGATTGCGTAGTTTTAGCAAAAAACATTACAGCAACAAAGCTAGTTTCACGTAGTTTGGTTTAGCTTTACGAAAGGCTTTTCGGAGAGATGAAGCCAGGCTAAAAATAGCAGGTTATTTTTCTACTGATAATGTAGTCAACTAGCAACCCGGTAGTATACCGGTAGTATACTCGTAACAAGAATATATTATGTACCTTACGGAAAAAAACCGTATCAAGTCTATTGCGTAGTGGTGGTATGACAACTAAAGATGTATCTTGATCTGGATTATTTTAACAATCCTCCAAAATGTTGATGCTCTATTAGGGCTAGCAATGTCATTATTACCTTGACCGTACTCTGAAAGGCGAAATGATGGTCAGCCTTCCACAATCTATATTACCGATAACAGTAACACTTACACGTATTGGAAATCGTTGTGCTGCAGATGCGTGAACCGGGCCAGCATGCTGCCGCGCGGCATGAAGTCCAGGCCTCGCGAGAGCTGCACCGTGCTCTGCTCCCACTGCGTCGAGAACGTGTTGGGCTGGCCGCCGCCCTCGATGCTGATGGAAGACACGCGGATGGATGGGAAGTCCAGCTGGAAAACATAGGAAAATTTAGAATCAACATCTAGTCCGTGTTATATTTCTGATATCTTTTAGAGCTTGTAAGGAGCAGAAAGGTGTGCAAGTCAAGAGCACAGAAGAACTTATAAGCGTTTTAAATTGAAGCGTACAGGTTACTGAGACTTAATGAAACCGAACTCCACAAGTCAAAAAAAGAAGGCAAAGAAACTCAAAGTATCCATTTAGGTCATTCCATTAAATTACATAGTAAAAAGGGCAATTGCATAAAAATAAATGAGCCTTACACTGAACCCTATTCGGTCTAGCTGTTTTATTTTCAGGATTAATAGGGGCTTGTTACCTGTGACGGACTGTAGGGTGTAAGTTTGGCCTTGTGCATGTTGAAGATGTCGTCGACGTATGCGTGCCAGCGGTAGAACACCGGGTCCCGCATCGCCGTCGCCGAGTCGCCCATCACACCGAATTGCTCCTGCACACGAATATCATTTCATCATCATCGTAATCACCAAAACCATTTTGAAACATATGCCTGTTCCAAGGATCGAGAGAATGCAAGCCAGCATTCAGTGGATTCGTGCGATCTTCACTAGGTATTTACTTCATCTTGTGAAGGGTCTTCCGGTACGTGGTCATTCAAGATCACATTACTAATGGCATGTAATAATGATCTCTAGGTGACAAGCAAGAGTCACCTGTTCACTTAATGTATTAAAGTAGAGGTTGGGAGTGATGAGATTTCCGATACCAGCGGTCCGATTATGGTCGTGCTTATCGATGTAGATAAACGTGGATAAAACATCTGTCACTTTCTAACCAGTATGTTAGTGCGAGAGTGATGGATATAGAACCTCTCGGTTGGAAGGGTACTAACCAGATGCCGGTGATCGGGATCGTGAGAGTAGGAGATGAAGACGTGCCCCATGTTGTGCAGGTCCCCGTAGTGCGAGCGGTTGCGGCTGATGATGGAGGACTCCATCAGGTTGCCGAGCACGTCGATACCGGTTGCCTCGTCCAGGGGCAAAGTGCGGCCGGACGGCTGCAAAATTAAATAAATCAGAAATCGAACACTAAGATGGCGCATCACAATTAGAGGTATTAACATCTGCGAACATAAATAAGATGACATGTGCAGGATAGGACGGAATGAAAAACGGTCTGTTTGGACTACAGTTCTCTTTACAGTGCTCAAAATTGCTAGGAAAGCTATTTTAAGTATTTTAATAGGTCCTGCAGCCCATTTTAAAGAAAGGTAAACTCGGTACCCTTTTTAAACCTAGCGAAACTTATTGTCTATATCTCTGGTCGAGCCTAAGATCTTTAGCTTTACGACGTTCATTATGTAAAAAAATTAGTTAATCATTTTACCAGCAAAATGGCGCCAGACTCGATGGCTTCGATGAACCGGTCGCGCCAGGTCTCGAGCTGCGACACGTCGGCGCGGATCTGATCCACCGGTCGGTCCAGGTCTTGGATGCGGGTGCCGGCGAACCTGGATAAGAGAACTTGATAAGCACGCCATCTGTTGAATCTCTGGTGTTAGTGCAGCTACTTGGCAATAGATGGCGCTGACCATAACAAGACTAATGTGCCGTCTATTTATCGGTAAACGTGTTTTTTTTATATGCTGTATCCCACAAATAAATATCAAACAACACATTTACCCTTTAATTCATAAACGCACAAACGTATCAGTATTATATCATGTGACATTTGAATTTAACAGAAAGTGGCAAATCATACTTTAACTAACGCGTATTAATTAAAAACGTACTAAATAAATACTTGCAAATCCAGAGATCATGATCATACGAAATAATTGACGATAATCATTGGATTGGAGATGTCACCGACCACTATTCTGAGAAGTTAGCCTTGTAGTTCTCTCTTTATAAGAAGATAGAGTTATTTAGTTTGAGCTCTAAACGAATTTGTTTGCACCACCTGCCATGAATTTGTGTCCTCAGTTATTTCTCTTACAAGGTTGTCTGGAAGAGATCGCTATTTAGCGGTAAGACCGCCTGTGACCTATGATTTAAATGTACTGTTCCGTGTTCTGTTTTTTTTTTTTGGTGTTCAATAAAGAGTATTTGTATTGTATTGTATTGTATAGAGAAGATAATGTATGGTTTTTTATATTAATTAGCTTTTACAGGTGGTTATGATGAGGTACCTGGGAGGCCAGGCGCGGGACGCGACCTGCGAATCTAGTTTAGGGAAGTAGCCCTCGTTGATAGCGTCGCGGAAGTTCTGGTAGCGCTCCACGCGGCCCAGGTTGTTGCAGAACCGCTCCACACTGTACCTAATACATAAATAAATAGTATTATGACAACGCGAGCAGTAGGAAACTAACTATAGCATGAAACAAATATTCAGAATCTATTTACAATGAAGAAATAGCGCTGCTGTAAGTAAATAAGCTTAAATAGAAGTGGTATTTTTAACACTGCCCTAAAGTCATAAAAATGTTACTAATGATTTGTCATTTAACGACCACTAACGATTTGGAAAAAAATATCGGACTTCAATTATATTGACACAAATACATAGTAAAATAAATGTCATTTGGGAGTATTTAACTCCGAATAATTGGGTTTTTACCAACTCTTGAGGGATTACATACATACATAACATCACGTCTTTATTCCCAGAGTGGGGTAGGCAGAGCTACAGAAATACCAACAACTCTAAAAATACTTGTTTATTAATTGAAGTGATTATAGAATGTGCCCAGAACTGTGTTCTTGAGTATGAATGGGTTAAGTAATGTATAGAAGACGAATAAAGTACAAAGACCCAAAGGAGAATACTCCTTTTTTCACACCTTTGTTTAGTGAAAGTACCATGCCACCTGAAACTTAATCACCCTCACCTAGCGATGATCTGCTGGTGCATGTAGTAGAACAGCTCCCCGCGGCGGTCCTTGTTGACGATGTTTCTGTCCGAAGCCTCAAACGGGTACACCAGATGCCAGTGCCAGTGGTGGAGGTTGATGCCTATGTCCTCGCGGAAGTACGCCACGCGCTGCTCCGGTTCCGCGTCTGACGCTGTGTACGCTTGAGGAATGGTCACCGGCATCTAGGAAAAAATAGTTATATTACATATTATGGATGGCTTTTGCCTTGACCTGGAATCTTAGTACGTAGAGACCTCGTCGTGTTGTTCTCCTAGTCATTATTTTTAATTTAATGTTGATCTAACATTTTTAATTATTTTATTTGTGTTAGTATTCATTATTATTATTACTTTTAAGTATTATTGTATTTTATAATTTTAGAAATTACCTTCTGTTGTAGTTTCTTGCGGCGCTTCATCGCCGCAATGATGGTCTTGTCCGAAGCGCTAGTAGATTCACTGCATATTGCCGACGTGTAAAATAGCCCTCATATGGCCAAATTACTAAATATTTCATTTGAATTTGAATTTGATTTTGTAAGCGCAAACTTCATCTAAAAGTAACATGGCGTCGCTCAGGGCACTAACAGCTGGACTCCCTTGGTATGTCACGGCAGGAAACGAGAGGCAGGGCAGTATCGATCCAGATCCAGAGCAGTATTTAAAGCCTGACATCTCCACAGGTAATTATAGGAATTGGACGGGATGATAATGATCATAAATGCATATTGAAACTGAGGTTGAACGGTCTACCGGAGAAATTTATGAATCTTTAGTAGCTCTCGTAAAGAAAAAAAAATAGCTCGTTTTTTTACTTTAACGAATTGCTTTCTGTTAAAATGTTACCTGTAACGTTCTGTCCACTGGACGCGGAGAGGATGTCAATAACTGCGACAGAATCTACTATGACTAATGCCGTTATTAACGGTAGTATAAGTTATTTTGTAAATTTTGTAAACACTTCTGCGGAGAAGCTTTAATGCTATTGGAACCCAGCGATTACGTGTTATGAATATATTTCACGTCTCATGGATTAGAGCTTGATTTCGAAAAAAGGGTAGGTATTCGATCAATGGTTTTTTAAACACGTACCCTTGAGCCGTCTGGCACGACGTTGGTGGTCTCTCTCGCCTTGCGGAACACCTTCGGATCCACGAACTTGTCAGGGAAGGTCTCAACAAATGTAGGTATGTTAAGGCCTTTGGTGTCGGGTCTGGAAGATATAAGGGTTAAACATTACATTTAGTCCGTACCAAATAACGAAATGGCGTGCTTTAACCAGGGCCCCGCCCACCCATTCGACGATAAAAACCTATGAACGACTAACCTCTCAATAGAATACCCCACTAAAAAAATAACCTCTTGGAATGAAATATATGACTAAGTTATTTGTTACTAACCATTAACTATAAGGGAAACCTTAACAGCTAAAGCACAGATAACCCTCATAAATAGCGCTTTAAAAATCATATCGAACGGCTTTTCTAAGTAAAAGACTTATAAAACCCATTCGAAACCTCTTGAATGGGATAGCGGGCCGGTCCCTGGCTTTAACACTGACTTGGTAAGTTGGACATTATTTTTTGTTTTTTTTTTGACATTTTTGACATCATAAACCTGTTTCCTTGCCCTCCTCCTGGTTGACCGTCGATGGAAAGATGAGGTTACTGATATATTTCTAACCGATAACCTTGGCTGTGTGGAGTTACCTGTGCAGGAGCGCGACGGACAAGCAGTAGTTGAACATGTAGGGATTGATGCGCAGCTGGCAGTACGAGCAGACGGACTGGAGGTCGGCCACGTCGCGCATGTCTGTGGGATGGCACAGCTTTAGCTTTGATTTTAATTATTAAATAAACATCAGAAGACAATCTCACACAAATTCACCCAGTCCTAGGGGGGTGATTCTATCAACACAACGCTGCGTCGATCTTAAAGGTGAAGTTTTCCCTTCAGACTTGTGGTCACACCGTTTTGTCACACCAGTGTGATGACGAGTAATTTATTTTCCTCGTAGCCACATGACTTTAAACAAGATCGCACTTTACTGAATATTATATTTATTGAGTGTTGTGAAGCACTCAACGGCAATGATAATTTTAATAACAATTTTCCACTTAACATTAGGCCGTAATATGGAGGTAGGTTAGGTCATGTTAGTTTTGCGGCCGGCCCGGAGGGCCAAACCACCCAGAAACAGAATCTCCGCGGCAGCGGAGCTCGTCGACACTTATTTATTTGAAGTTAGACGGTGTCGACGGAGGTCCGCTGTCGCGGACCTCCTATTTCTGTGTGGTTTGGCCCTCCGGACCTGCTGCAAAACTAACGTAATCTTTAAACCTGCCTACGTGCTCTGTTATAGATGTTTTCCCTCACTAGTAGTGTGACCACGAGTCTCAAGTTTTGGTAACTTACTATTGGTCACACCAAACAGTGTGGCTATGAGGAAAATAAATTACTCGTCATCACACTGGTGTGACAACCTGGTGTGACCACGAGTCTGACCCGGAAGTTTTATCCGGCAAGTTCAAGAAGTCCCATCGGAGCGTACAAAACACATTTTAGCGCGTTCCTTCTCAATTAGGCAGCAGGCAGGTGAGTCGAGTTCAGTGTCGTATAAAACTTACCACAAATATAAACCCGATGACAATGCAATATTATGGTATGGTGGCTGATCTGATGATGGAGACGGAAGGTGGCCACAGGATCTCTGCTTTATTTAACGTAGACCCACCGAGTTGAGGCTCAGTATTCTTGATAAGCAGATAATTACTTTTCAACCAAAAAAAAACAGTCGGCAGCAAAACTAGTCCCAAAAATGTAATTATTGACAGAACTTTACTTTTTAATATCGCGCTATACAAATCGCCAAGAAGACCTCCCACTAACAAAAAAGGGTACTTACTCATGAAGATGTCGATGAGTTTCCCAGCCTGCTGGCGGTGCGCCGGCACGAACAGCGAGAACTGCTCGTTGTACGCCAGCTTCTGCGGCAGCGTGAGGTCCGGCAGGGCGATGTTCCGCACGGGGATGGTGCGTCCGGCGTCGCTGCCGAACTTGTCCACCAGCTGGTTGCTTACGGACTTGTATTTGTCCGGCTGAAATAGTACATTGTTGCAGAGGGTAGAGAGTTGAAAGTACGCGATTTATGAGTTTCCGCCCGCGACTTCATACGCGTATAAATCAGTTCCCGAGGGAATAGCGATATGAAGGGTAGCTTATGTGTTAATCCAAGGTATAAGCTGTTTCCATTCCAAATTTCACCTAAATCCGTCTAGTAGTTTTTGCGTAAAAGAGTAACAAACATCCATACTTACAAACTTTCGCGTTTATACTATTAGTAGGATATAAAAGACCGACCGTAAGTAATTTAGGCGTAAGTGTGCGAGTCCATAAATTGCTTTTTCTACAGAGGGCGATACCTAGTGCTTTTCTTAACTACTGCGAGCAAGTAAACAATGTATTTGGTATTTATTTAGTAGCATGAAATATGAAAGGCCGTGTTTATTTTTTTATAAACTTGGCCTGTCGTAAAGTGATGTAAGTGATGTTCTGACCCCAAAATAGACCAAAAATGTTCATACTTTCGAGCAGTGTTGAGAAAACGCCAATTTGTTAAATTTGGCTAAGATGGAATGACTGTGAGAACTGAACACTGTAATAACATCAATACAGGGCTAGAATTCTACACGGTAATAAAATAAATAACGATATCGTCTTTGACGTGTTTCCGTATTGTCAATTCTTTGATAACTCTAATGTCATTTACAATAATGGCGACTGTGACATAAACGATTCGAAAACACGTCAAACGCGATATCGTTGTAACGCAGTAGAGCCCTGTTTATACGACATCGATAAGTCGACGATTGACAGCGCTCTACCCGTTAGTTTACCGAACCGCTACGAGGTTTCGTGACTTCTGCGGCGACTCTTATCGACTGCCAATTATTAAACGGAGAGCTGAAGTTGTCACGTGTGCTTGTAGGATTACAAAGAGCTATGGTAACCTTTTACCTACCTACTTAGGTTGCATATTTTATTATCAAATCAGTTCGGCCAAAATCGGATGGTAAACTCAACCTTTAATGAAAAGAGAAACATCGGAACTACCAATTAGAACCAACTATTTAATGAGCTTTCTTCGGTTTCCGGAAATGGGTTTTCCAACTTTTCTCGTTAACGTGAACGCAATAAATATACGTCCATTCTTGAATAAAAAGTAGAATATAATTTTAACTGTTTAAAGAGTCGTGTTAAAGGCAACAGCTAAATAATAATAATAATAATAAAAAATAACAGTGTAATCCTTTTCTTCGCAATGTATTATGCCAAATGGTGGTAACACTACTGACGCATTGGTTAAATTATATTTTTTTTATACTTAAATCAAATATAAATTATAAATAACTTGTCTTATTTGTTTTGCTAAGAAAATGGTTAGAACTTCAGCGTTTTTTTCTTTTTTATCGTATTCTAGATTCTAAAGGGAAAACCAACTAGGTACACCAATAAATTTAAAACGGCTTTGACTATTTCACTACTAATATTGGTTAGCGTACCCAATATTCGAACCACCGATGAACTTGTTTACACCGAGCAAAAATTTGGCGGAAACGGACATTAAACTGGGCCTCTATTTAAGTGCGTTATAACGATATCGTTTTTGACCTGTTTCCGAATTGTCAATGTTTTGATAACTCTTATGAAATTTACAATAATGTGCGACTGTGACATAAACGATTCTTAAACGTGTCAAACACGATATCGTTTTAACGCACCTGAATAGAGGCCCTGGGATTCTACGTGTTAATAACGATATCGTCTTTGACGTGCTTCAGTAATGTTAACGTTTTGACAACTCTTATGTCATTTGCAATAATTGCGACCGTGTCATAAACGATTCTAAAACACGTCAAACGCGATATCGTTATAACGCAGAAGAATAGAGGCATCTTATTTGACTTCACACTACAGTGCAACTTTTTCTAAATTAAATTCACACTAATCTGATCATGTTTTATTAGGTATATATGTTTGTTGTATTGCAGTGTGTTTTTGTCAAATAAATGTTATGAATTTGAATTTAGGTAGTATTTCTCTTATCGCTAGGATGTGGTCACTATCCTTGGGAAAGAGCACGATGCAGACACAACCACACGTTTTATCAAATAAAACTATATATTTTTTTTATTTGCAATATAAGGTACTGGGATCGAAGCTTTCATCTTCGGGAAAATTCGTTGTCAGCCCGAGAGACGCTCCGTCTCCCGGTACTTAATAATTAAACGAATAACTTAACTGATTATACCTACTTCGGTGAGTTTATTATTTTTTGTTTAATCAAAAAGTTAATTTTATTAATGTAGTATGAAAGTAGTAAAAGCGAAGGTATTGAAATGTCTTTGTTACATGTACTTAGTGTTAGCCCTTATATTTTATTTTTATCACTAAAACATATTTATTTGGTACTAAAAACTCGTTTTGAGGTTTACTTAATTTAGTAGATATATTTATATATCTTAAATTCCGACCACATCGCCTCAATAGTCCTGCGCAAAAATATGACTATTATGTACGGACAGACAGACGAAGTTAGGTACAGCCTACCGATTTAAAACCTCAAGTGAGGGCGACACTATTTTTTTTTACAGTGAGTGAGTTTCAGTAAAAAAGCGTGTATCAGTTCTTTTCCACTACGTAAAAAGGTTTTATGTATGTATACTCCAAGTACTCATTATTTTTATTTTTCACTATATAAGAAGGTTACATACAACTAAGGTTGGTTATTTACTCCAAGTACTTGGTTAAATTATACTCGTAATGATTCCCTTTGAACTCTTTCGAACAAATTCTTAGTTGGGTCAAACACAGACTTAGGTTAGCGTCTTTCCTGTGGACGCGCCAGAAGTTTACGTTTTTAAGGCCTAATTTTCTGGCTAAGCCCATTTCCGCATAAACGGCGTCAGGACCCCTTTAGATCTAGGTATCATATAAAAACATAACTTATATGCACACATGCTTTTAACTATTGACCACAGGACAGACGACATTTGTTTTTAAAAGTGTGGTGTGTAGACCCAGTTATCCTAAACACAACGTAGTAGTGCTACTCGGCGGTAGATGGCGCTGACTTACGTAGTAATGGTCCGGCAGCTCGAACACGGCCTTGTCGGACCCTTTCTGCATGAAGCAGGGCTCCGTGGGCCGGTCGAAGAACAGCAGAAGGTCCTTCTTGTTGCCGCTCATCTTGCTAATATAATAAACACAACATTATTAAACAATACACTAGTAAACTTCTTGGCCTGATTGTGCAAAATGTGGTTACAGAATTATCAACAAGTATTTTTAGAGTTGTTGGTATTTCTGTAGCTCTGCCTACCCCACTCTGGGAATGAAGGCGTGATGTTATGTATGTATGTATGTATTAAACAATAGTTATTTGTGCAAAAGGAGAGCAAAGTTGTTTTTTGCTGCGAGGGATTCAAAGACACGAGATGCAAATAACTTTGGTCTTGTGTTGCACATACAATTTATCACCTTAGCAGCGAGAAAATATAACCTTTATCTACACACATATCATAAGCCCTCTATGATGTGTTAAAAAACCGCAAATTACGACTAGCATAAAGATAAACTGTTTTGTTAAAACAAATTTCTTATTTGTGAAAATGTTATTATTGCTTAATAATAACATCAAATTCGATATCAATATTACATTCATATTTCGAACATCTTTGAAAAACAAAGCAATTTTATTCGATATCAATCGAGATGATATTTTATTCGAAATTAAATGTCAATTGCATACAATTTTGACAAATCTCGCTTGTTACTTGATATCGAACGATATGATATTAGAGGCGGACTCTAGTTTGTCTCTGAATTAAAAAAAAAACTACGGGTGCCGCCATTTTTGACGTTCTATATTTCTTGTCTCAAAAATAGTTTAGTTTGTTTTGTTTTTTATAATAACATATGTATGTGGATATATGTGGATGAAGCAGTGTATGTAACTGTACATAATTAGGCATTAAAACACTCGTGTGATATTATTATGTAACATGCCATGGTCAGCTTTATTTTGTGAACAAAAATTAAAACGTTACTCTGTCTCACGCTCGCAGCAAAATCGAATTTTGCTCACTGTATTTAAACAGCAAAACCACCCTTTTCGAGGAGCTGAGGTGAAAAACATAAATCAATCTGTTCCTGGGGTCCCAGCGTTTTTTGTGACTTACACTTACACTTACAAAATACAACAGAAAAAAAGAGTTACTCACCTTATATTCCGGCAAAGAAAAACTGAATAAAAATATTTATTTTTTAACTTTGATGTTTCAGCCGAGACTGTCACGGCCACTTGGTACCGAAACCGGGATGTCCTAGCATTTTATACCAGTTCAAAATCGTGTGCAATAAAAAAACAAACTTAGAGATACTGTAGCTATTGTAATACTAACTAGTCTAGTACGCAGGATCGTTATAGTATTTGATTTGTACACCCGCAAAGTTAAGTTGGTATTGGTGAGGTGTGACTGCGGTTTGCTTATCATTATGCTCCCACGTTTGATAAAAATAAACTACTTAAATGTTTCAATTAAACTCTCAAATAATGTCAGGGAACACTCACGAAAATCAACCTAGTAAAAAACTAAGCTCTTGGCTTGAACTTACTATTTACTGGAAGTAGACAACGGTCAACATCTTATCTTACAGTTGGGCCCTTTCAGATACACTTTGACTTTATAATTTGTTGTGCAATTACCCTCTTACACACTCAGCTGTTCGAATGTGCAGGGTTCCTCACGATGTTTTTCCTTCACCGTAATAGCACCAAGTAAAAAACCGGGCAAGAGCATGTCGGGCCATGCTCAGTGTAGGGTTCCGAAGCCGTTAAGTACTACAAACATAAAAATCAACAAGTAATTTTCTATTTAAAGTCAATCGGTGCCGTCTTAGATGATTTTAGTAGGTATAAGCACTTTAATTGCCTGTATCTCAAGAACCAATGATGTCTACTTAGTCGTGATGGTTTTTCTTTTAATTTGGTTATATGCGCTTTCATTTAAGATATTTTACAGATTTAAGTATTTGTACGGTAACGGTAATGTACTTAAGTTAGAAAAACTTATTGGTACATGGTGAGCGCGGGGGTTCGAGCTCGGTACCTTATGATCACAAGTCGAATCCACTAAGCCACTAGGCCACCGACGCTCTAAACAACGATGAACATCCTTACTAATATTATAAATGTGAAAGCGTGGACGTTTGTTACGCTTTCACGCAAAAACTACTTGACGAATTATCATGAAACTTTTTACACATAATCTGGGAGGTACTAGAAGTAACATGGGATATTTTTTATTAAAATTTACAAAAATAAAATATGAATTGTCAAGAAAAAAATTGCAGCGGGCGAAGCCGCTTGCGGGTCGCTAGTAATTATATAAAGAAAAACATCGTATCCTGTCATTTCACTAAAAAACGATTCTCAAACTGATTCATTTCACAAACATAATACCATACATAATATATAATATATAATCATCTTCCTGACGATGTTATCGCTGCAAATAACCTGTGGACTTTTAAATGCAGGCTAAAGAAATGGCTTGTAGAGAAGGCATTCTATGACTACAGGGATCTATTTTCATAAAAATGAATCAATGTTTTATATTATTATTATGTACCAATTAGTGTTACAATTATTACTTATATCATTACTTATTATATTTTTATGTAATAAGGAAAATGTGTACTTGACCTGTAATTATTATTATCAATAAAATGAACTATGAACTATCATTTGGCAAACTGTATGTTTTTCCGAAACTGTAAATGTTTCAGATTTTATTTCAGGACCATCGTGTAGAACCCAATAGGTTAGTTTAGGTTAGGTTTATAAAAATCTTGAAACTTATATTTGCCCATACTTAAACACAAATATTTGCCCATACCAAAAATCTAATCCAGGACCGCCAACTTCTAGGCAGCTTAGGGTCACTACCAGCTAGGCTAGTTACTGTATAAATGTATACACATGACCCGGTACCCTCGGTGAGCGAGACTGAGTTGTATGTCTTTTCGACTAAATCGGTTGTATTTCTTAATTCTTATACGTGCTTGTCTCGCTATAATTCGACAGTATAAGAGAGGCTGCGGAGCATTATCGACACAAAGTCCGCCATTTGCACTTTTTTTTACGGCAAGGACACGGCACACGAGCTCTCAGGCCACCTGATAGTAAGTGGAATCTGAGACCCGTAGACATTTGAATTATCTATAGACTATAATCTGCAGACTGCAATCCTATGCCCTCATATGCGTTGCCAACCTTGAGGACTAAGATGGATGCCTCTATGCTAGTAATTTCACCTTTTGTCTTATCCTCACACCGGAACACAACAATGCGGACACTATTGCTTGGCGGTAGTTTAATGGATAAGATGGTGGTAGCAACCCGGAGGGACCCTGCACAATGTCCTACCACTTGTTTTTTACAAGAAATAAATGAGGAGCAGATGTACTCATAATATAACTATTGAGTTGATAAAACCCCTAGAATAATGTTTTCAGCGCATATATCTCTAAAACGGCTCTCCCAATTTTCATGATACCTATCTAAATGACATCCCGATTAAACTAGCTTTGTTTTAATGGTTCATCGGTTTGCGAGCTATGGTGACAGAGACGGACACAAAAGATACAAAAAATAAACTTATAACACCAAAGGAAGGCCTTCAAGGGTTAAAAATTACTGTTTAAATGTGCAGACGAACTCATAAGTTAGTATACATTTTAGTATCTTGTCGCAATAACGTATTGAACAGAGAGCGGTTTGAATTGGGTATATCAATAGCTGCGACAAGGTACAGCCGAGTTCAAAAATATGTATGCACTATATACCTTGTCACTTTAACCGCTTTGAAAATTTCATATGGCAGATTAAACATGACTTTAAATAGACAAGGGACTAAAGTGTATACATATCTTCGACTCGTCTGTACTTAAAGGTACAGTTACTTATGAGTTCGACCGTAAATACGTACTCCGGCAGACTCGCACTTCACCGGTGTTTTTTTACGCGCCCATTAAGAGCAGGTTGACTCAAAATAAAATGTTCCAGACAGACCTTCATAACATTTTGAAAAATACCGATATCATAACGGTATATTCCGTTGTGTTGAAAAAATCGTTGAAGAAAAACGTTATTTTTTCTTAACGTTATTACCACGTGTCGTCATCAAAGCAAATTCGTTACAAAACCAGAATAACGATACCATAACGTTATGAATTGCGCGCTGTTGCCAACTTCTTCTGCTGGAAAGCGAGTTCCGCTTGTAATTTGTAGCATCGTGAAGCGGACCACTGACCGATAGATAGACACCGCGAAGTCTCAGGCTGGTACTTCATTCCGAACAGCGGTAAAAAAAAATCAAACTTTATGAACCAGCGTGTATGAGCACTAGCAAGTCCAAGAGCTTAACGGTGCGTAAATTACCGTCCGTCAAAATTGACGCCATGTAATTAGTATTGACCCATTCTTTTGTTTACGCAACGAGATCGTATTTAACGCGTCGGTGTACTCGCTCCTTAACACTGGCGTTTACGGCCGGCGATTTCTCGGCGGAACGAGGACGCGGCGTCCACGCTACAATGTCGACGCGATATCACGGCGTATTGTAAATGTATATAAAACTAGCTTTTCCTTCGACTCCGTCCGCGTAGAAGTCGTTTACCACTATTCCCTCAGGAACCGTCCAATTATTTGGGATAAAATACCCATGTCCTTCCGCGGGACTAAAACTATCTCCATACCAAATTTCATTGACTCGGAACAGCGGTTTATCTATGAAAGCGTAACAAAAAGACAGACAGACAGAAAGACAGTTAAGCAGCGATATCGCAACGTGCGTGCAATGGTCAAGATGAATCCCTGCCGCCGTCGATCAAAATCGACAGGTTGAAGGGGCCCAGAGCCCGGCTGTCGAACAAAGGCTTTGTATTCTACATAGGTAAGTATTCTATTGTATAATTAATTATTATCATTAACAGGTTCCCTGTCCCGATGCAATTTGCAGCATTATTTCGACATATCCCCATAGCAATAACGACATTAAATGCTCATAAAGATTTGTGGGTATAAGATACGTCTTTTCCCTTCAAGTATTTTATGACGATATCACCAATATACATATATACCTACACCTATACCTATGTATATTGGTTATATCGATAACTTTTAAAGTAAGGAAATGAAATATTTACTTTAAAAGAAAAAAGGTATGTGTTCTTACATAAACATACTCTGACTCATACAAAGGTATTAATGAAAACCTAAATGAAATTTAATAGAACTGCGAAATTTTACGTTTTTTTTCCTCTATTAGGTATATTTTTTACTTCTTTAGTTATATTGAAAATACATACTTTTTTGTATCACAGCTGTTTTTATCGAGGATTTCTGATTTAGCTTGCTATCGCAGCCCTGTGTAGGTAACTTCACTGGTTATCTAAATGTGGTTCATAAATATAATATAATAGTACGAAAATAGAATAATTATCGAAAGAACACTCACAGGCCATGAAGCACATGTGCCTCATGGACGTACCAGGAAAGTCACGCATGAGGCACATGTGCCTCATGGGACAGGGAACCTGTTAATATCATCAATTTATCCTTAACCCTTTTGAACGCCAAGAACACCTAAAAGCGTCGTGTACTGTCGTGCCTACCTCGCCGTCGACGCTTTTAGTTGTCACAGATACAGTACAATACAAATATATCCGAGTACTTGTGACGTAAGGTTGAAATTGCTGAAGTTTGCAGCTGTCATTGGCCTGTGGACGACTTTTGTATCAAGTAAATGGCGGCGAAAAGTTTAATTTAACAAAATTCTGTTTTTAAATCTAAGCAAGTACAAGGAACAATAAGCTTTGGTTGTCCCAATAATCTTTTTTGTCTTAGCTGTAATTTTTACCGTGTAAAATAAAGCCTTTGTTCGAAAGTCAGAACGGATTAAGAAGTCCTTCAATTAGGGTTGCCACCCGTCCGGGTTTCCCCGGATTTGTCCTAGTTTTGAGGGCGTCCGGGGAGCGTCTGTGCGGGGTTTCATTGGTAGTCAGGGTTAAAATGTTTTCAAGTCACCAGTTGCGCCTCTTTATTATTTAAGTAAACCCCAAAACCTCAGATTTCGGAGCTTGGACTATAAAAAAACACTGTTGACACGACATGTGCGGGTCATGTCGTGTCAACAGTGTTTTTTTATAGTCCAAGCTCCGAAATCTGAGGTTTTGGGGTTTCTTGTCCTGGGCCTCTATTCAACTGCGTTATAACGATATCGTTTTTGATCTGTTTCCGTATTGTCAACGTTTTGATAACTCTTATGTCATTTACAATAATGGCGACTGTGACATAAACGATTTTTAAACGTGTCAAACACGATATCGTTTTAACGCACCTGAATAGAGGCCCAGGTTCCTAGATTTTAGGTCATTGCCCGTGGTTAACCTAATTAGCTTACCTCTGTAGATTACGGAGACTACAGTGCACAATGAAGTAAATCCTGACACCTGTAATTCCAGTGTAAATTATAACCTCAAACCCAAGAATAGGTTATAAATTGTACTGCGATGACAGGTGTCAGGATTTACTTCCTATCGGCCGGGCAGTACAAACTGGTTAAGGTGTGCTGAAATGTCCAGGTGAACTAATTAGGTGAACCACGGGCAATGACCGACTTTAGAGATGGCAACCCTACCTTCAATGGAGGTAAACTTTTGTTGCAGATACATGTCATTAAATAGCGCTGAAAATGTGAACAAGAGCAGAGTTCAGAATTTTTTGAGCACTAAGCTCTTTCGCACCCCTATTCTATGTCACCAGCAATAGTATATTATCTAACATTGGTCTCGAAAAAATATCTAACAATTATTACTGGAGGCATAAAGAGTGTGTCAGATATTTTAAGTGCTATGTTGTGTAATATATTATTGCTGGTGACTGTACCACCACGTACCGAGAAAGAAGTGAAGCCAGCGCTGGTCTTCCGTTAGAACCCCGTCACTCGGTTTTTTTTCCCCTTTTGCGGTAGGATTATAATATTTCCCCCAAAATACTCGCGCTAAATATTTGCCCATACCAGGAATCGAACCCGGGCCACTACTAACTAGGCTAACACGTAGTCTTTCATGCAGACAATGCAAAGGTCGCATGTTTAATATCGTGAAATAGAAATGCATTCGAATTTCAAACCTGACTTCTGTTAAGGTGGGTACGAATCAGAGCAGCCTCGGGTTGAGGCACGCACGGCTTACCTATTTTGCTCGAATTCGTACGCGCTCACGCGCTGTACGCGAGCGGCGCGCGGCGTCCGCCGAGAGTCGGTCTCTTGACCGTGCTCAAAGGCGCCTGTGTGCGTGCCTCGCGTAATTTGGACGTGTATCCGAGCGTGCCGCGGGCAGAACGACAAGTTCTAACTTATCTGCGGGCGAGGCGCGTACAAATTTTATAAAGTTGCTTAGCCGTTCCACCACCGAGGAGACTTCTTCTTTTTGTTAATTGTTCGGTGAATTATGATAAACGCAGCCGCGGCTGTCATCGTGTCCGACGCCATTTTGAAATTTCGGCTCGCGGCGAGCACTCTGCCTTACCCGCGCATATTTATGAGCAAACCATTAGGCTCGCGAGCAGCTCGCCGCGCGGGACGAACATGCCTCAGGCTGGGCCGCTCAGATTCGTACCCAGCTTAAGTAGTTTTATCCCTTTGAACGCCAAGAACCCATAAAATGGTAGTGAACTGTCGTGCCTACCACGCCATCAACCGTTATAGTGGTCACAGATACAGTGCAAAATAGACCCGAGTTATTGTGTCGTAAGGTTAAAATTAGCTGTGGTTTTCAGCTGTCATTGGCGTGTGAGGACCACTTTTGTATCAAGCCAATGGCGGAAAGGTCTTGTCCATTCAGTATGGGGATGTGACCCCATCATGACCTCATAGTGGAAACACGTACTCCTGAAAAAAAGGTTCATGACCTCATTGGGGGCACCCGGACAGGGGACATGTTAAATCAAATTTAAGATTTTTGTGGCCATCCCATATCTTGTATGTACTAAAACTTTATTTAAGTCTGTAGACTTTGAAGTGTCAGATGCCAGTTACTAAATTCACCCAATTCACCCAATTTTGTTGGTCCATTTGTTCCATAGGTCGCCTTTTGCATGACAATTGGTCAATACAAAATTCCTAGTTCCATGAAACAAACTGACAGGGCCTCTATTCAACTGCGTTATAACGATATCGTTTTTGACCTGTTTCCGTATTGTCAACGTTCTGATAACTCCTATGTCATTTACAATAATGGCGACTGTGACATAAACGATACTTAAACGAGTCAAACACGATATCGTTTTAACGCACCTGAATATAGGCCCAGATTTAATTCTTGGGGCATGTCACAAAGTGATGTACCTACAGTATGACCCAATTCTCGTGACTGAAATGAATTAACAAACGAGATTACGAGGTATGTAAAAAAAAAATACATGCAGTTCAGTTCATCACGCATGAAAAATCCCCTCGAAGTCACGATAATTCGGTCAAAGGTGCTCACAAATATATCAGGGCCTCTATTCAACTGCGTTATAACGATATCGTTTTTGACGTGTTTTAGAATCGTTTATGTCACAGTCGCCATTATTGTAAATGACATAAGAGTTATGAAAACGTCGACAATACGGAAACACGTCAAATACGATATCGTTATTACCGTGTAGAATCCCAGCCCAGAACAACTACAGTGAAACCTGGCATCAAGGGGCCTGCAATGTCGTTTCACTTATAGAGGTATTCCACTTACCCCGTGTCTCGGATATACAGGGATAAATAAATATCTGTCTCATTTACTGAGGGTTCCATTAATAGAGGTGAGAATACAGGTCATTTCAGTTATACAGGTGCGATCATTCAATAAAATAACGTGTTATGTATGTAAATGAGTTTTAATAAAAAATAATGTGATTCAATTTTATGTTTACTCTGAATTATTCTACAAAGAGTAGATTTTGGCACATTAAATTCGGCACAAACTTCTTCGCGTGTCTTCCCACTTTCATAAACGGATATTAACTTCAGTTTTTCACGTAATGATAACAATTGTAGCTTTCGTTTTGACATTTTTCAAATAAACATCTGTATGATAGTAAAGCGAAACTAAAACTGAAGGTAATTGAAGCTCAAAATTTGTACTTACGTACTTGGAATTACGTGTGGAATTTGTGGGTAGAATAAGAATGAGTAAACAAACAATGTTATCTCAGTTACAGAGGTTTATGCATATAAAATTTACTCGCTGTCTCAGTTATAGAGGTAACTATGATGATAAATCGAAAGAACAAATCCCAGATATAGAGGTTTACCTCGTCCCACTAACAGAGGTAATTCAGTGCCAAAGTGTTGGGACCTCAGCATGAGTTCCAGTTATGGAGGTTTCTCACTTATCCAGGTCCCACTTAACCAAGTTTTACTGTATTAGGTAATTTCGAATGCATGTTCGGATATTTATGAGCACCCTGAAACAGTTGATAGTGGCTAGTCAACCAATGACAATCCGGTATCGTCTTGGGTCGTCCCATTCGTTTTTTGTCAAGTTCTTAAGTCGTCTCATTCTGCTTTCGTCATCCATTCTTCATTCGTCACATTCGCTGGTAGTCTATGTCGTCTTTTGTCATATTTGTTTTTTGTCTTGATCTTATTGAGGTTCATTCGATGTTCGTCACTTCTTCTTTTGACATGTTCGGTGTTAGTCTCTTTACGTTTTAGTCTCATTCGTTACTCGTCACTTTATTTTCGTCACGTTCGTAGTTGGTCCCATTGGCAATAAGTCACATTCGTTTTTAGGCACATTCATAATTCGTCTTGTTCGGTTTTCGTCTCAATTCCCGCTTTAGTTATACGTTATTTTTTTATGAAAATATGTTTTTTTTTTATTTTACATATGAATGAATATTTTAACTTTAATTAGCAAAATAAACCTTTTTTCAAATACTAATTTCTTTTTCTGTTGTTTATGCTGTAAAACTGCACTATTTATAGCGAAAAAGGATTTATCTGGATTTGTCACTTTCATACATTCTGTCGATAACAAATTTCGACAACGGATATCGAAGCGTTTTGTCTAGAACCCGAGATCACTATTTACTAGGAGCCGAATTTGCTCGTACAAAGGAGTAGAACCCCCTGACTAAGTACCTATAATAGTAAATTTTTTTTTAGGTACTTCATAATTTTCAAAACTTCTCTTTTCGTGATTTTCTTGATTCTAGTTGCCTGAAAGAAAACAAGTAAAATTGTGAATATCAAACGGGGCAAATAGAGAATGTGTCCAATAAAGAATGAGATCAATTTCTAAAGAGACCAAATAAGAAAAATACGAACTTAGAATAAGACCAAAGACGATAGGACGAATAGCGAATGAGACTAGAATAGAGATAGACTAAGATCGAACATGTCCAAAGAAGATGATGACGAATACCGGAATGAGCCTGAATAAGAAAAAGACAAACTACAAATATAACCATAGACGACAAAGACTACCAACGAAAGTGACGAATGAAGAATGGATGACAAAAGCAGAATGAGACGAATTAAGAACTTGACAAAAAACGAATGGGACGACCCAAGACGATACCGACAATCCTAAGCCACTGTAGACTATTTCAAGCCTACATTGGTAAATGAAGTCTGATGGATAACATTACACAACTGACAGTCGATTTATGAGTGTATGGACTAATAGGAAATATGACGATGTATAAAAATGTCCACTTGAATAATTTCGTCCCTGTATAAATTTGACAAAGTATAAAAATGTCCACATGTATATTAGACGACATATAAAGAGGTTGCGACAATAGACTAAAAGAAAATATGTCGATGTATAAATATACTTAGATAGTAGGTAGTCATTTTTATATTACGACTTGATAAGACTTAAACCTTTTGAAGTATTGGCTTTCTAATACTCAGACACATTTATGTTTTAAAGGTAGACATTTTTATACATCGCCATATTTCCTTATAGTCCATACACGCATAAATCTGACAGTCTGTAGTGGCCTAGGAACCAATTGGTTGACTGCACCCCTTTCAGACCCACCGTACCCCTCGGCCGTACCACTGGTGGTACTTTGACCAATTATTACTATTAAAATCGAATTTAACGGAGTCGACGGAGCTCTGCTATCGCAGAGCTCCTACTTCTGGGTAGTATGGCCCTCCGGGCCTGCTGAAGAACTAACATAACCTAAACCTACCTCATATTTATAGAACTAATTTTGGTCAGTGGTATGGTTTAGTGGTACGGTGGGTCTGCACCCGACTGCATATTACCACATATTTGTAGTAATTACTTTGGTAGTACCATTTAGTATGAAAATAGTAATATTTCCTTCAAAAGTGGCAAACTGAAATCAGCCCTGAAATCCAGCTTGTTCCATCTAGTCATACACTTAGTTCTACATGTATAACTAAAAAGAAAAAAAATCCGCTTAGTTCTATATCCATGTACCTATTACTTCTTTGAACACGTAAAATGGTACTTTGTTGTAGTCATACATAAAAATCCAATTAGTTATACTCCGTAGAGTCGTTAAATAGGTAGGTTAGGTTAGGTTCGTTTTTATATTGGGCCCGAAGGGCCAAGACTAATGCAGACAGTGCTTAAAATTACGACCCACCTTTAAGAGTGCGCCGAGGCAACGATACGTAATTACGAAAAAAATGCGTTCGTTTGATCGCCTGCTGCATTGTTTTTACTGAAGCTTTAGTTATGCAATTCATATGTAAGATATTTAAGGAATCACTCTATTTATCATGTACTTTAGAAACACGATTACTTGTACTTCCCTCGATAGAAAACACATCCAAAGATACCTCTACATAACAAAATAAACACTTAGTACGGCGTAATTACTTCACGGAAGATCATCAGTTTTGGATTTACAACAAAACTACACGTCTTCTATATATTCTATACTTTAGATTTGAAAATGTGTTTTTATTTTACTAATATGAAGGAAATACCTAAATTCGCACGCGTTTCGTCCATTTTAGCCAGAGCCGTCACGTTTCCCCCATGTCCGCATTAGTCAGGCTTCGGCCGTCGGACGTGGAGGCTGTGTCGCTTGGTGGTTGGTTGCGTTTATCGCCATTTTTGTGATTATTCACTTTATTTTAAATGGGGAACAAACACAACCAAGACAGGAAGAGAAGGGGTTGGCAAAAGCACAATGCTAAACGCTTGCGTGAAGAAATGAAGTTAGTTAAAATCGTAAACCTACTGATAGTGGAGTAGTTCTAAGAAACCTGATTTGACAGTTGTCAAAATGCCACGCTAAGGGAGGAGAAAATAAATCGGTAGCAACATAGACTGATTTTCGAGATGTATCGATTTGTATTACTAAGACTTTGTAATCGTTTAGTTGTAGTCTTGATGTTTTGGGCCAAAATTGGTTTATTTACACAAGTAATTTTCAACAACACGCGAAGTTCTTTCAATTAGTAGGTAGGTATATAAAAAATACACTTCTATGGTGAATATTTACCAAGATATAAAAGTAGTTTAGCTAAAAAAACACATTTACAGGCAAAACAAGCTTCTTAGAACGACCCGAGGTTTTTTTTACTATAATTAATTATATAATATTGTTACTTCTTGGGATGGTTTCAATATTTCTAGAGCAAGACATCTCCAGAAATCTGAATACAAAGAGAATACTCCGTAAGAATACTCAGTACCTAACAACTATATTTCAACAAATGAGTAAAATTGCAAAATTATTCATATTTTTTTATTTATAGGGTTAATGTTCCAGTTGTTGGCACTTCGCTACAAAGCGAAGAGTTAGGTACCTAATGAACCGGTGAGGTATGCGTAAAAATAGTAAGAGGTGTATAGGAAAACATTTTAATAAATTTAGTATGAATTTTCACATTATCTTTATATTTTTTCAATTTACAGAGTAAATGAATTGGTTGACATCGATTATAAAATTTACCACACAATGGAATTGTAAGTCCCAAATACGAATTATTTTTATAGAATGAGGATTACAAAATTTCATC